>CAUYRH010024659.1:0-57760 GCA_963574655.1 Perodicticus potto | reverse complement strand
ACATCACGACGACTGGTGGGTTTTTTTTTTTTTTTGAGACAGAGCCTCAAGCTGTCACCCTGGATAGAGTGCTGTAGCATCACAGCTCACAGCAACCTCCAATTCCTGGGCTCAAGCGAGTCTCCTGCCTCTGCCTCCCAAGTCGCTGGGACTACAGGCGTCCGCCACAACGCCTGGCCATTTTTTGGTTGCAGCCGTCATTGTTGTTTGGCGGGCCCGGGCTGGATTCGAACCTGCCAGCTCAGTTGTACGTGGCTGGCGCCTTAGCCCATTGAGCCACAGGCGCCAAGCCGACTTGTGGTTTTAATTCTCAGTCTTTCTGCTTCTGAATTCGCCTTGGCCTGGGAAGAGCGCTGGAGAACTCGTCTTCACCGCTCAAGATTCACTCTAGACTTGTTCCGTCTGGGAGACCTTTCTCGCCCGCCGCGCCTCCCCACACTGCGCTTCTACAGCCAGGCGGCTTTACATCGGGTCGCGGCCGGCTGGGTGGCAGCGGGCCGTTACCCACCGCTCCCGCGGCCGCGGCCAAGCCTGCACTCGGGGCGGCGCACAGTGGGAGCTCAGCCCCCTGGCCCAGAGGGAAAGGGCCGGCTCCGATCACGTGACCCGCCGGTTGTCACGTGGGCGCCGCTCACCTGACCAGGGTCTCACGTGGCCTAGCCCGCTGGGAGGAGGTGACCGGCGGGCCATGGCAGGCTCCAGGCTTTGGTTTTCGCTGCTGCTGGCGGCAGCGTTCGCGGAGCGGGTGACGGCCCTCTGGCCCTGGCCCCAGTACATCCAGACCTCCGGCCGCCGCTATGTCCTCTATCCCAACAACTTTCAGTTCCAGTACCATCCCAGTTCGGCTGCGCAGCCCGGCTGCTCCGTCCTCGATGAGGCCTTCCAACGCTACCGCGACCTGCTCTTCGGTTCCGGGTCGTGGCCTCACTTAACAGGTGAGTCGGACCTGCCCCACCTCGTTCCCAAGCCCTGAGAGAGCCTCCCCTGGGACAGCTCCCAAAGGCCTCCTGAGACGCCCTCATTTAGGCTTTTACCCAGCCCTCTGATCATGTGCACGCCGCTTCCGCCTGCCTTTTTTCTCTGGCTGTCGACTCAGTCTCCCCAGTATGTTAGTCCTCTTCTTCCATTCACTCCTCCGAGCTGACTTCTGGGGCCAGATTTGTTTGGAATCCTTTCCTCGGGCTATGTTAGGTTTTCATTCAAAAATACCCACTGTGGGACTTAACAACTCAATCAGGGTGTCAAATTACTGAAAATACTGTGCTGGCCGCCATCCAAGGTGATTTTCTGAACATTTTCAAGGGAGGCAGAGTCCTAGTTGAGGCTGTGATTAGGGCTGGGTAGAGGAGACCAGAGAAAAAACCCAAAATTGGTGAGAAAAAATACACGAACCTATGCATAAAAACGTAAAAGTGTCTTCCATAAGAAAATGAGTTTCCAGCAGCCACTTAGGAAGAAAGGATAGATGTGTAATAATTAGCCAAGTCTAAGAAGGAGGAAGAAATACTTGAGCAGAAGCACCAAGGGTTTGTAAGTGAGCTCAAAGTTCAGACCTAGTGTGTGTGATGAGGGTGGGAACTGTGGAGTGATGGGATTGGTGAAGGCGAAATGAGGAGTCAGGTGGGCTTTGGACATTGGTTTCACACAAAATGGAGGGGCTAGCAATTTTCTTTTGTGCATGTATATAATAGTACTGAAAATTTCTTATGAGGATAATTATTCCTTGACAAATTTATTATTAAAGTCAGCAATGCAAAGGAATGAAATTCTACTTTATGGGCTTAAAATTAGGACTTTTCTTAATAATCTCCTGAAATCTAACTCTCTGGTTATATTGTCTTGTGGAGGGAAAGGCTTATTTACAATTGGGCCATATAATAATGTCATTTTCTAGGATGTTTCAAGTGTGCTTAAATTACTTTCACAAAACTTCTCATTTGAGATGTAGAACTAAAGCAATTGAACAGATAGTACTGGGGAGTGATGGATAATTTAGAGAAAGAAATAGAATCTTGGTATCAAGGTAAGATTCATTAGGCTGGAGAGGATAGCAGGTCTGCTGTTGAATGTGGTAGCTCACATAGTTCTCTGAATCTTTCATGACAAGTAATTGAGTGCCTTACACAAGATTGGCACTCAGAATATGTTTATTTTGATTAGAGAACAGTTGGAGCTTGGCTTATGCAGAAAGAGATCCTTCATTTAATTGGTACATACCAATCCTGGTGCTTAGTATTCTGGAGGTTACAAAAGAAATCTAATATGTAGCCCCATGCTCTACACTTTAGCTGGGAAATTATAAAGCAGAAGAACATTATTATGAAATGCTCAAAAGATAAGGAGGATATTTACAACTATTGTATAAATGAGGATAATTCCAATGCTTATAAATTAAGCCTTCACCTCCATTGCTATAGTTTAATCAAGTAAATAGGAATGGGGAGAGTATCTGACAGTGGGGTGCTATAAATTCTCTAATGAAGTAGATTTAGAGTCAGGTTAGAAACTCAGTAAGTTGTTTATTTGAATTTATTACTACCTTCCTGTGAATGAATTTGCATTATCAGTTGAGAGTTCTTGCCAATTGAGAGAGAATGAAGGCTGGGTTGGGTGACCATTACCAAAGACTTACAAGCATTTTCTTTCTCTATTGTTCTTCCCTTTGGAATCTTCTTTTTGGCACATAAAATAGTTTCCTGTGCAGGATTTCAGGTGACTTTTGAGCTATAATTCTATTTCTGCAGAAATAAGGGAAAGCCCAAACCATAGTATATTTCTGGGGTTTTTTTTTTTTGAGACAGAGTCTCTCACGTTGTCACCCTGGGTAGACATAGTTCATAGCAACCTCAAACTCTCAGGCTCAAGATGGGGTCTCATGCTTGCTCAGGCTGGTTTTAAACTCCTGAGCTCAAGCAATTCACCTGCTTCTACTTCTCAGAGTGCTAGGATTCCAGGCCAGAGTATATTTTTTTATGGTCAAATTTTAGTAAAGAAAGCAACATATGCAAGGTATGTGTTAGATAATTAACATTTCCAACCCCTTTCTCCAAATAACTTATTTGTAGGCTCTAGGCTAATGTTTTTCTGAACCTGGACCTCAGTGGTTTTGATCTGAACCTAGAACTCCATGGAATTCATACTTTCCTTCTCTGACAAACAAGTCTAGTATTGTGATTCAATTCTATTTTGAATCCACCCTCAAAGGATTAGCCATAGTCCCATCAGCTGCTTACATGGTCTGTGGAGGTGTTTGGTATTTGCCATCTGTCTTTGTCATTGAGAGGGCATGTGTTGCGTGTTGTTGAACTTGTTAAATGGAATTATTTTAGGTTCTAAAAACTTGAATAAGATTAGCTCTCTGATAATTAAGACACATCCTGTTTGCAAATTAAAGACTTGATAATTTGGAATGACACCATCTGATGTTGTCCAGATACTAACTCGATATCTGGAGCATGGTGTTTGATGGAGCTGATAAAAACCGAATTTTCCAGGTAAAATGGTTAAGTGTAATCATGCTATTTGTCTGCATTCTTCTTTTCTTTTCTTGAAATGAGTTGGTTGAAGCTGTGGTATGGTTATGGTAAGGTATGGTAAGGTTCCCATCATGGTCTGATTTTCACATGAGAGGGAGAATACCCGAGAAGGGTGAGATCTAGGAGAACAGGTCTTCTGAAGGAGATCACAGGGATACACTTGCAGGATCCTCTTCATGGTGACTCAGCTCTTGGGAATTTGTAAACTTAACTTCCTGGAACTTGGAAATTTCCACTTTTGTGAAATCTTGTAGTTCTGTGGGGGCTGGAATAGAATCTCCCACTTAATTCAAACTGGCCAATGAAAAAGGTACCAATGGATTGGAACTTTTTGACTAGAGATAAAAAGGGAAAGACCAAGCCAGTCCGGGAGTGCGACCATTTGGAATTCTTCTATGCCCTAAGCTCCTGGCTGGTGAATAAAGCTCTTCCTCTTATAAACATGGTGTTTGGGTGCTCTTTCTCTCCAGTGGGCCTTGCCTTCCTGCAACACATGCATCCCTTTTAGTTATGCAGGATGCCGTGATCCCAAAACTGAATAATCCCTGTTCCCTTCTCTTTTATTCTGTAATGGAAGTAAGATTATTTTGAGTATCTGGATCCTTTTGCAGTCATTGTCAATATTTGATTTCCTCATCCTCAGATATTAAACAAGTGACTATGTTAATAAATGGCATAGTTCATTATAATCTGAATCTTTTAAAATATCTCCTTTGTCCATTCCTTCTATGCTTTGCCTGGAGCATCAATATTTGGTAACTATTTGTTAGATATATTAACAATAAAGGGCCACTTTGTATAAAAATTTGTAAGAAGATATCATGGTTTTGATTTATTTCTGAGGTCATCAAAAAGGAGATGATTTGCAGGTTTTCACTTAGGATTATCATTCCTTTCAGATTTCAAATTTGGAACCTAACTATGTGATTCCAGTCAGAGGAGGCTCACCCTATAATGTGGTCCCAACTTACAGTCCCAACTCGTGCTGCTCTTGACTCATCACAGAATTGGAGATGCTGCAAGAGAGAAACACACAAGGCTAGACAGGTGGACTGGGGAGACAGAGTGATGCTGATGAGTTCTCTCCACTTTAACTGGGCTAGAGGCTAAGGACACTTGCCTTTCCCACAGCAAGGACAAGGCATATTTCTCCCAAATAGGTTGCCTGTGAGGTTATTGTTTTCAAAGCCATGAAGAAGAAAAAGTTGGAAGAAGGTTTTGGAATAAAATTATTTTTTTCTTGTGAATGGGGTATATAGAAAAAGAACGGATATGAATAAGGTGAATATGTTGTCTCTGGAAAGGAAATAGGGAGCAGAAACATGGTTTTCAGCTGAGGGGTAAAATAATTGTTGTATGTCATTTTGAATGCCAAATCCTAGATTAGCTTGGCCCACAGTCCTCAACTAGCTTGTCTTCTCACAGCCGTTTTTTTCTTTACTACCTAAATCATAATGCTTTTCCAATAGCCCTAGGTAGCACTGAGCCTAAGAAGCTCAATTTGATCATGGTGGATGTAGGTGGTCTAGGCCTGGTTTATGAAAAATGTGAGTCTTATTTTTTTGAGATACAGTTGCTCCCCTATCTTGGATATTCTGTTTAAACACTGTAAGTTACAGGATTTAGCAACATGGTTTATTCAGGAGTCCACCAGACAATGTTTATAAATCTCTTGCTTAACTATGTGCCCACAGGATAATTGCTTAATTTCCTAGCTGTTGCTGCTGGTTATTTTTTTCTGTATGTCGCCCTGAGTAGAGTGCTGTGGCATCACAGCTCACAGCAACCTTAAACTCTTGGGCTTAAGCAATTCTCTTGGCCTCAGCCTCCCAAGTAGTTGGGACTACAGGCACCCACCACAACGTCTGGTTTTTTTGTTGTTGTTGTTATAGTGTTGCAGGAAGATGAGGCCCAATGGAGAGAAAGAGCACCCAAATGCCATGTTTATAAGAGGAAGGGCTTTATTTCAGCCGGCGGAACTTATGGCATAGAATTTGAAATGGCTGCACTCCCCAAATGGCTCTGTCTTTCCCTTAATCTCCAGTCAAAAAGTTCCAACCCACAGGTACCTTTCTCATTGGTCAGTTTGAATCTAGTGAGAGATGCTATTTCAGCCCCCACAGAAATACAGGGTTTCACAGAAGTAGAAATTTCCAAGCCTTAGGAAGTTAAGTCTACAAATTCTCAAGAGCTGAGTCACCATGGAGAGGACCCTGCAGGTGTATCCTTGTGGTCTCTTTGGGAAGACTTGTTCTCCTGGACCTCACCCTTCTCGGGTATTCTCTCTCAGTAGTTGTCTTTGTGTAGCAGGCCCGGGCCAGGTTCGAACCTGCCAGGCCCAGTCTATGTGGCTGGCACCCTAATCGCGGAGCCACATTCCAGGCATTTCTGAGGATCACAAGGAAATAGTAATAATGTCTTTGCAGTCTTCGACAGCTGATACACTACACAAATACAATAGTCAAGAGAACTTGGTGATTTTAAAAATAAAATAAAAAGTAATAGTCTGTGATGAGATGCCCTTCGTTCCATTTCCTTCTACTCCACAACCTCCAACAGAAGAATGAAGCAAGGCCTTGGAGGCTTTTTGCCAATTGATATCTTATTGATTTGTGTTGTTTTGTTGTTTGTTTTTAACAGCCGGTGTGAGCTTTTTTAGCTACACACTTCATTCTAGGGCATTTTGTCAGTTGCTTAGCTTGATAAAGGCATAACCTTCAGTCTCTTTCCTGTTGTTTATACATAAGGAAAGGAATTTTCCTGCCTAACCAGTGCTTCTGTTACTCATAGAAATGAAAGAGGTCCCTCTTAAGTTTCTGCATTTTCCTTAGTTTCCTCTACTGACTCTGCAAATAGGTGATAGTGTAGAGTCGATTTGCATCATCCTCAAGAGGTTTAGCCAGTTCGATGGGATGTTTTCTTCCACCTTTTGGGGCCACTGTCAAAGTCAACTGAAGAAAGGAGGTTGGGTGTGAAGAGGTCAGAGGAGTATGTGTGTGAATGTGATCAGAGATGTGATCTCTCCCTCAAGGTTTATAGGCCAACAGTCCATTGCAATCTGAAATGGGTCAGATTTTCTTCTCTATTCCTGGCTATAGTGAATACGACTCATTTTCAGGAACTTCAGTCTTCTCTTCTTCATGTTCCTTGTTTCTGTTTTGAGCTGTAGCATTGCTTAAGCTTCCTGGCCATGCACTCAGCCCTGATCCTTGGCCAACACTGGTGTACTATTGTGTCCATGTCATGAGATTGTTTGGGCTTGGGTGTGGTGGAGAGTCCCTGCCTGTACAAGTGTATGTTCAACCATGAGAAGTTTGGGTGCTTGTCCCCTCAGACGTCAGTCAGTAGCTTTCTCCTTCTTTTGTAAAGCTCTTGGGAAAAGAGCAGGAAAAGTTTAGTTATGGTACCATTCAACCTTGTCCTGGTAGTAACTAGCACTGGGATCCTCCATTAGTAGCTTTGTTCTTTTGATTGGGGCTGTACACCTAGACTAGGGCAGATTGAGAGGTCCAAGCCCATGTCCTCTTTACACATTGAGTATCAGCCTGTTTGCCATACAAGGTGGCATCACACACTAGTGGCGTCTTCAGTCTCCCCCTGAAGCTTTATGGCTTTCATGGTCTTAGGAAGCTCTTCAAAAACCCTCTGGGCCGCTGCTTCTATGGTGTGGTTATGCCACAAGGTACCCTGCGCCAGGACTGCTCCAGCCATATGATAGGATGGAGATTTCTTGACGGAACTGACCTTTTGAGAAAAGGGAAGTAGACAATGGAAAGAAACTAGTATTTACTGAGTCTGCCATTTAATGTTTATTGTGCCTATCAGTCTTCATAACAGGTCTTTGAGATCAGTGTTAGCCTCATCTTTTAGAACTCCAGCTCATAGAGGCTAAGGAATATGCCCAGGGTTAAACAGCTAGTAGTGGCAGAGCAGAAATGCCTGGAAAGTCTGCAAAGATTTTGCTCGTTTTACTCTACATCCTTGGGGTACACTCATAAATATCTTTATGAAGCCAGTTAGTAATTTGGAAAACTACTGGCCTCTGGTAGGATTAAGTTTTGATCACACCTTATAGTGTTAATTACTTCAAATAAGTAATAACTTCAAAGTCTAATTGCTTGTTCTGTAGCATTCAGTAGTAGGTTATGAATATTTTGATCCTTGGTCCATTGTTATCAGATTCCAGTAGTGTTTTTGGCTGACTTTCATCCATCCATCTTTAGTCCCTAGAAGTGGGGATATAGACTACAAGCGTAGTTTTCTTCAGTGATAATTGAAGTGCCAGATGCTTTGAGAATGTAGAAGAGGAACACCTGACCCAAGTGTGTGGGAGTTGGGAGGATGTGAAGATACATATTGAAAAGGTTTTCATGGAGACTTCGGTAGGACGGCAGAGTGAGAAGAGCTCAGAAGCAGACATCGGAGAGGGAACAGGAAGAGCTGCCTGTTTCCCTCAGAAGTAGACTTCGGCTGGAACCCAGAGAGGGAACAGGAAGAGCTGCCTGTTTCCCTCAGAAGCAGACCTTGACTAGACCTCGGTTGGACCTCGGCTAGACCTCAGAAAGGGAGCAGGAAGAGCTGCCTGCTCCCTTCCAGAAACCGACCTCGGCTAGACCTCGGAGAGGGAACAGGAAGAGCTGCCTTTTTTCCCTCCAGAGGCAAGAGAGTTTGCTCCCCTCCTGGGTCCTCTTGCCTGGAGGTTTAGTTCTTCCTCTACTTATAATTCTTTCCTATAAATAAATCCTGACTTACCACTACTCTTGTGGTCCACCGATTCCTTCTTCGAATCGCTTGAGACTAAGAACCTGAAATTCCGGTATCAATAATTTCTGTCATATTGAGTGTTCATGAATAGGATGACAAAAAGAAAAGGCAGAATTCCAGAGTTAGATTGGTGTGGCTGGATTTTGTTTCCCCCACATATTCAGACATACAGATGTTTTGTTTACATTGCTTTTGAACATATCGAACCAAAGTTATAAGTGTGCCCTTTGCTCAGTAGGTGTGAATTTACCCATTCCTTTCTCTCCCCTTTCCCCAGCTTTACTTTCATTGAGATTTTCTTCCATATGTGTGCTTAAGTATTGATTAATTATTTCCAATTTGGTATTGAGTACTTGTGCTTGTTTCTCTATTCTTGTGATGTTTCACTTAGAATGGTTTCCAGCTCCATTCAGGTTGTCACAAAAGACAACCCATTTTTTTTTTTAACAACTGAGTAGTACTCCAGAGTAAGCATATATTAGCTTTTATTAATCCATTTATGTATTGGTGAGTACTTAAGTTGTTTCCACATTATTACAATTGTAAATGGTGCTTCTATAAACATTAGAGTGCAGGTGTCTTTTTTATACAAAATGACCTTTTTTCTTTGGGTAGATGCCTGGCAGTGGGATTGCTAGATCAAACAATAGGTCCGCTTAACTTTTTTGAGGTATCTCCATACAGTTTCCCATAGAGTTTTCACTAGTTTGTAGTCCCACTAACATTGTATAAGAGTTCCTTTCTCTCTGCATCCATGCCAGCATCTATTGTTTTGGAACTTTTTAATATGAGTCATTCTCATTGAAATTAGATGATTTTTCACTGTAGTTTTGATTTGCATTTATGAGAAATGTTGAGTAATTTTTCATGAGTTTGAAGGCCATTGGTATATCTTCATTTGAAAAGCTTTTGTTCATGTCTTTTGCCCACTTTTTAGTGGGGCTGTTTGGTTGTTTCCTACAGATTTGCTTGAGGTTTTTGTAGATTCTGGTTATCAGTCCTTCATAAGATGCATAGTATGTGAATGTTTTCTCCCATTCTGTAGAATGTCTATTTGCTTTGATTGTGTCCTTGGCAATGCTGAAGCTTTTGAATTTGATCAGATCTCATTTATTTATTTTTGTTGGTGATGTGATTGCCTTTGGAATCTTCTTCATGAACTCTTTGGCTAGGCCTTTATAAGAGTTTTTCCAACATTTTCTTCTAGGATTCTTATAGTTTCCTGCCTTAGGTTTAAATCTTTCATCCATTGTGAGTTAATTTCCATGAGTGGTGAGAGCTGCAGATCCTGTCTCCGTCTTTTACATGAACCTATCCAGTTTTCCCAGCACCATTTATTGATCAGGAATTATTTTCCCCAGTGTATGTCTTTATCTGTTTTGTTAAAAAAAAAATCAGATGGGAATATGAGAATGATTTCATCTTTGGGTTCTCTGTTCTCACCCATAGGTCTATGTCTCTGTTTTGTGCCAGTACCATGCAATTTTGAATATGATAGCCTTGTAGTATAGCTTGAAGTCTGGAAAAGTGATGCCTCCTGCTTTGTTCTTATTATATAAGGTTGAAGTATGACTATTTATAATATTAGGCAAAATTATTTAATATTCCAGCACATTTGCTTTCATCCGTAAAACCAGCTGTGTCAAAATGACATAATACACATATAAGTATGTCAAATTACAGTTTCTGGCATACAGTAGATATACCAATAAAAGAAAAATGATTACTGTGTTGATAAAAATCTCAGGTCAATATAAAATTTTTTTAACCAAACTTACTTATGCTATTTAATCATTCTATTCTTTGGTTAAAACTCAAAAAATGGCACCATTTTTCTGTTTAAAGTTCTTGCCTTTGTACTCTAAGATGATTTCATACAACCATTCTTCATATGTTTTAATTTAAGATAACAATATTTCTATTCAAAATTCTGAAGAATAGTCTTCAAATGAAAAAAATACAATTCTATATTAATTACATAGGACCTTTAAAAAATGTCAATCTACCTAAAGCCAGAAAAAACTTTGCATCCCATTTTAGGTAAGCAATTTTCTTGCAATTAAATACTCTATGGTTGAATTACATAAAAGTCTGGATGGGGGGAAGAATTAATATTAACTGAGGCAGCCCAGACTGCACTTTACTCATGAGATTTAGGTTTGAGCTGATTAAAGAGCGCTTAATAAATCCACTTGGGAAAAGTTATGGCACTTCAGGGAGATTTGAAATAGGACTGTAATTGTGAAAAGTTCATGAGATGCCAATTCATACCAGGGACTATAATAAAAATGGCCAGAAGTAACAGGTTTGGGACCATGGTTCAGATAAATTTTCCAAGGTAAAACAGCATTAAAAAGGTGATATACACAAAGGAGAATTTTCTTTCATGTTTCACAGTATCAGAGCCTTTCAAGAGACAAAGAACTGAGCAACTGAATGGATAATAGTGTGTTTGCTTTTAGAAATCAGAGGGAATAGGGGCCTGAATACGGGAGGCTTGGAATAAACGACACAGGACTGAAATTCTATCTTCTCTGATATTCACTAAGCAAAATAACAGATTTAGAATGTGAATGGAGACCTTAGGACTACACAGAAACGTATTTTTCTTTCCACTTCACTTGTTGCATTATGTAGAGCACAACAGACTTCTGCTTAAATGGTTTGCTGCACATTCATCTATTCTGGGTCAGAATATGAGCATTCTAAACTGAATCAATCTATCCCGTCTCAATGGAATGTCTGATGTAATATTTATAACCCATTAAATGCAACTTCTGTATTCTTTGTCCACAATTTGCCAGTGTTAGTCAAATCCTTAAACCAAAGGTTACCTGACTCACTTATTGAAGTGATTCTTTGTATTTAGGAATAACCTTAGAATCTGTTCAAAATGAAGATGCTTATCCTCCACTCTCCAGGAATTCTGATTCCGTAGTTCCAAAGCAGGCCATAGTTAAGAAATATCCACGCAAAGTGACACCAAAAGCAGGTGGTCCACTGCTGAGGCCGAAAACTAGAGAATGGCAAACCTTTGTCTCATTCACTCAAGGAGAAAATTAAAAGTTAATTTAGATCCTAATGGTTTCACGTTCCTCTACTCTCCATCTTTTAATTAAATAATGAATTAAAAGGAAGAATAACCAATAGATGCTAAAATCAGTGTGTAAAAGTTTGTTAAGGAATAGTATATTTTCATTATCTCAAATTAGCTAAGAAATATGTGTTAATTATGGTGCTAAATAATTAATAAGTAACAAATGATTTTCATTGACCTCACAGCGAAGAAATCTGACAGATACCATTTTTAAAATGATCAATGTTAACATTAACATTAATGAGACAAATCAACCTCTCATTGAAGAGAGTATCAAGTCTGATATTTTTCCAAAATTGCATAACCTGAATTGAATAATGAGGTAATATTTAACAAATATGTAATGACATTAACTGGCCTCTGCACTTCAAAAGTATTAAGTCATGAAAGACAAGGAAGCACTAAAGAATTGTCTCAGACTGAAGATGTTGAAGGAGATTTAAGGAGACTTGACAATTAAATCCTTCCCATAGTTCCAGAGTGAAAGTTGAACCAGGAAGGGAAGAGAGACAAAAGAAAAAAGGTTTCATTTTATTGATCGATTCCTTGTTTGCTGTGTTCAATAAATGGGATAGTGAATGGAATTTGAGAATAAAGTTGAATATATTCTACCAATACAAATTTTCTGATTCCGATGAGTGTATTATGGTCATACAGAAGAGTATCTCTGTTTTAGAAAAATAGACAGTGAATAATTTAAAGAGTGTAAAAATCATATCTGAAACTTATTTGCAAAAGGTACAAAAATATAGAAAATCAAGGTGACAAACAGAGACGGAGAGAGTAATAAAGGAAATATGGCCAAATGTAAACAATAGTAGAATGCAAGTAAAAGATATGTAGGTGTTGTATTATTGGTATAACTGTTATATTGTACAACTTTTCTGTGACTTTAAAATTACTTCAGAACAAAAGTAAAGAGAGGGATAATGAGAGTAATCGACAGAAAGCAATCTTAAATTCGTCATTTAAAAAAAATGGTAACATCAATTCCTGGTAGAAGCAACAAGCACCAGGTTTTATACATATTCAACTACATGAAATTTACAAGGGATTCACCTAATAACTGAAGTGTTGACAATCAAAGATGTGTCTGGCAAATACTAACCAAAACAAAATAATGCAGGAATATTAATAACATTAATATTAAATAAATAATTAATAATTATTAAGCATTAGTAAGTAAAAAACATAAGAAGAAATAAGGGGGATTATGACAAGATGTTTGATTCATCAATTCTAAATTTATGCAAACACCCAATGGTGTAAGACACAAAGCAAAAACTGACATAAACCTAGGTAAAAATAGACAAGTTCACAATGAAATGGGAGTTGATTCATCTCACTCTGAAACCAACAGATCAAGCAGACAAGAGTGAACAAGCACATGGAAATTTGTGTAACATTAGTTAACTTGTTCTTGACCTTAAATAGAAAACTGCACTCCATTCCTGCAGAATACACATTATTTTAAAGCTCATTTGGAATACTTATGAAAATTTCCCTAATATTGTACCATACTTATAAGTTTCATTAAATTTTAAAGGATTGGTATCATATAGACAACATTCCCTGCCCAATTTTCAAATAAACAAGAAATCAGTAACTAAAATATATCTAGGTGCATGATATATGCTTGGAATCCTCCTTACTTGGGAATTCCAGATCTCATTTACCATAGTCCCAAGCACTCCTTACGGAGCCAGAAACTGAAGCCAAAATCAAGTGGCTATTTATCACTATGCCATTAGTTCTATAGATTCTTAAACAGTTTATCATAGTAGTAAAATGGGGTAAAGAGAGACAAACCAAGATGAACATGTTTCAAGAAAAATGTGAAAATGATGCCTTCATTATGCAAAGAAGTTATCAAAAACTGTGACTGATGCATCATTACAAGATGACCCATACAGAAAAGATGACTGATGAAAAATAAATCAACTTCAAAAGACTGAGATTTCTAACAGTGAATAAAAGAAGTAATGCTATAGGGCAATGCCATCATGTATTAAGTGAAAATTTCCTGAGGCTTCAAAATCATTTTGAAGGCAGGTGTTAGCTTATTAAGAAAGCAAAGTGTCAAAAGAGTATATCAGAAATTATGTGCAACAAGCAGGAAAAATCAATTTCAAAAATATGTCTAGCCAGAAATATTGTAGTGCAATGTATTGTGGACTTGGCTAAGAACTTACAGAACATAATACATGAAAAAGTTAAATCTTTTGTGGCATATTCTATTGCAGCTGATGAAGGCATGGATATAAATAATACCACCCAATTAGCTATGTTTATTCACGATGTCAAAGAGAAATTTGATGTGACCGAAGCACTTTTGGGCAGAGTGCCCATGATAGAAATAACACCAGGAAATGATTTTTTTCTGTGTGTTAGGAAAATATTCATTTTGGACTATTTAAAATTAGTAGTCAAGACTACAGACAGTGGTCCTATAATGGTCAGTGCTATATATGTTTAATTCATGTTACCACATGTTCCTAAGTTATAGAACATAAGCCTGACTGATGCATCACTCACCAGGGAGATCTTTGTGCTAAGAGTTAAAAATGGAACTCATTGTCAAGGTAGCCAGTAGTATATGGACTGTCTGAATCAGAGGCAGCACAGTGATTGGTTTGATAAGTTAGATGCTGTACTACTTGAAAGCAGCTGGTTCAGTGATGACCTGAAGTCGGGGAGATGTTTTTAACTACTCAAAGAAATCTATTTGCTTATGTCATCTAAAGAAAACTTCCAGACTCAGTTCATCAGTCAATACTGGATCAGACTTGATCTTCGTGGTTGACATTACAGCCAATCTAAGGCCTAAAACTGTAATTCTTTGACCAGATGTCCAAATTTACTTACTCTAAAATTTATGATTCCTTTGACTTATTCAGAGAAAAAGCATGGCTTTGTGAACTTTGTGGGCAAAGCACAATAACTAGTCCACCTTTGTCCCTGGAAATTGGTTTCAAGAAATTAAAGTATAGCCTCAACTACATTCTCAAAAGTATGAAGGTAAGGGCTGAATTCCAAAAAATATTAACTGATTTTACATTTGTTTTAATTACCTACCATTTTTCAGTAGCCTTCCTCTGTGAATGAAGAACCAGATGAGACTTACTGTGCTAGAGTGTGAGTACAAAGAACTGAAAAACAAATATGATAATATTCAAAAAATCAGAATTCTGCAAGTATCTCAGATGAAATTATGCTAAATACAAAAATACTACCCATGTTCAGAATTCCCTATTTTAGTTGTTTTTAAATTATGAAAAGGAATAAAACTGAACATTGTCCCCATTTAAAAATACCACAGTTGGATGTTTTTTGTACATTGAAATTCAAAATGCAAGACTAACAGTCATATCTTTATTCCATAAGAAAAGCTATAAGCATTTGAGTTCCAAGTCAACAAAATAACAAATTTGAAGGGTAATAAATTTGGGGCTCTATTTGCATTTTGTTTTATTTTTGACTTTTGAAAAAATTATCATAAGTTTTTATGATTTTATTTTGTTATGTGCTTTCATCCTGTATCATTCATTTGGATTGCCTCTAGGACCCCTTTAACTATAAATTTAGTTTTGGCCACTGTTTACTCTCACTTCTACATTTTCAGTTACCTACCAGTCATCAGTATTTTTGATGTCTATGGCACATCAAATTCAGTATCTCTCAAACTGAACTTAGAAGATTTGCCTCAGAAATTCAAGTTCATTAGATAGCCATTTACACCAATTAACCAGCCATTCACACCGATTCCACATCAGGGTTATACCTAGAATACTTTCTTCTCTATTACTCAGTGGAGCTACCTTTCTTCACAGTAGTTCAAGCATTTATCTGCTTTTTGGTACTATTGCTTTGGTTTAGTTCTCAATTATTCTCATGTAGGGTTTTTGCATTATCCTCTTTGAAAGACTTCCTGTCTTCAAATTCTACAACCTCCTTCCATCCTGTACAATCTATCAGGATAATTTTTTTTCTTTTCTTTTCTTTCTTTCTTTTTCTTTTCTTTTTTTTTTTTTTTTTTTGAGACAGAGTCTCACTCTGTACCCTGGGTAGAGTGTCCTGGTATCATAGCTCAAATAGCAACCTCAAGCAATCCTCTTGCCTCAGCCTCCCAAGTAGCTGGGTCTACATGCACCTGCCACCATGCCCAGCTACATTTTTCTATTTTCAGTAGAGATGGGGTCTCACTCTTGCTCAGGCTGGTCTTGAACTCCTGAGCTCAAGTAATGTGCCCATCCCAGCCTCCCAGAGTGCCAGGATTACAGGTGTGATCCAGGATAAATATTTTTCAGTAGACTGATGGCCAACTCCCTCCTCTGCTCATATACTGATAATGACCTTATGCTGCTTTTGACCACCCATAATGTAGAGGTTGTGCTTCGTGGCCTGCCAGAGTCCTGTTGGTCTGCTCCCACCCTAATTGTTACTGTTTTAATGCCCATTACTCCCCACAATCCATGTTGTAGGTAGCTAATGGATCATATAATGTTATTGTATAAAACTACAATGTTATTATACCTTTTTTCTCAAATTCTTATCTTAGTTTCTATCTGAAATGCCCTTCAGCTCCATTTCCATGTATTAAGATGTTAGCTTCTTTTGAGGTTCAAAATCCCTTCTCTGTGATATCTACACTGAACCTTTCAATTGACATAGCTATAATCTTATCATAACTTACCTTGAATTTAACAAGTGCTACCCACTGTATAATAGAACTTGATTAATGTCTTGTCCCTATGAGTCTAAATATTTCTTAGAGAAAAGAACTGTGTCTGAATTGACTTTGAATCCCAGTGATTCTCCCGTCATGGGCATTCAACAGCTTGGCTGAATGGAGGTTTGAGGTGAAAACAGGAGAAAATATACCTGTCAATGATCCATAGAGCTAAATTTGGGTTGGTAAACTCCTGAAAAAATTTCCACAATTCTATTAGATATGTGAAATGAGGGACATTTGCCATTATTTGGCTACTCTGCACCTTCCCCTTCCCAGCACTGGGACTCTGCTTAGAGAAATCACCCAGCCACCCAGTGTATGTAGTTTTCATAGTTGAGTATTTCAAGATTTTGGCCTCTGAATCTCCTGGCAGTATCTGAGCAAGGGCAAATGGCCTAATGTTAGCCAAATTAGATGCTTCCTCCTGAGGCGTAAATCTTGATTCAGTGATGAAAAGAATTACAAGTTATTCATTGCAGTGGTAGCAGCAGAAGCAATAAAGCAAAAGTGGTGAGAGTGCCTCTCATCCTGGCAAGAGCGTTAACCTCAAAGCTGTTGCTGTCTCTCCACCACTTTTTCTGGTTCTCCAGGGTCCCTGGAGTGTGTGCTGACTTTCTGAGGCATTCATGGTCTCCACAAACCTGCCAATATCCTACCACTGAATTTCTTTTTTCATATTGCCTGAGTTGGTGCCTATAGCTTAAAACAATTTTTTCTCTAATACATCATGTATATATATTTGAGGGAATTAATATGTAGATTTAATTAGATTTCCAAAAGGATATATGCTTCCTTCCAAATAGTAAAAACTGTTATGTTAAAGTTTCCAGGCTGTAGTTTGCAAAGGGAAGAATCTGATGATGTCATGATTCCAGGCACACAGCAGCTATTTAGTAATTATTTTTTATCACATACTGAATACTAATTAAAGAAGCTTTATGAAAAGTTGTCAGTAATAGCCAAGAAAAATGAAGATGATTTTAAGTAAAATAATATTTCCATTTCTTAATTATTTTATAAACATAATGCTTGCATTTCAAGGTTGAGTAGAGACTGCTACTAACTCTATCTGGTGACCTACAGCAGTGGAAACTTATCAGAATACTGATACATTTCTCTGATATGTCCTTCTTCCCTTTGCCAAGGACAAGAAAAAAAGAAGTGAAAATAGACTACATAGGATTTTTAGGGTGGTGAAACTACTGTATATGATACAATGGTGGATATGTGTCATTATACATTAGTCCAAACTCACAGAATGTGCAACACCAAAAGTGGACCCGAATCTAAACTATTAGCTTGGAGTGCTAATGATGTCTCAATGTAGGCTGATCGATTCTAATAACACTCTGGTAGGGGATGTTGATAATGGAGAAGGCTATGCATGTGTGGGAGTAGGCAGCATATGGGAAAGGAAATCTCTGCAGCTTCTGCCCAATTACGCTATGAACTTCCAATTGTGAAGGGAGTACCATTTGGACAGGGTTTCTTTGGCTTCTCTTAAATTTTGTATTTATCCCTCCTCCTGATCACCCATCTTGTTCTGCAGTAACATTACCTCCTTCATGTCAGTGGTTAACTCTTAGGATGTCAAGATGAATCTGTAAGATCCAAACAAGTTTATCATCCCTTGATTTTTAACATATTTTTATTTCAGGTTTAAGGAATAATATGATATCTAACTTATTTAGAATTTTTATTTCTTTTTAAAGGGAAAAATGGATTTTAAAAAAGATTTTCTAAACTAAACTTCATAGTTATAAAACATGTTTGATAGAATCCTAAGAATTTGGTTTCTTATAAGTTTTTTTACAATATTGTTTTTTTCACAATGGAAATGGAAATTTTTGTCAGACATTTATTTCTCAGCACTTCATTAAGGAATCTAAATTTTTTCCAAAGTATGACATAACAAGGGAATTGAGTATTCTACAAGCAATCAGGTTATATTGCCTAATTGATTTATTAACATCTTAATTATGATCTGAAAGTTCTGTGTATCTGGATTAAGGGAAGCCTTATATGGGACCTGAATGTTATCTGAGGACTGTGATGAAATGAAAGATTATACATTAGATCCTCTGTAAGTTGACCACCCAAAGGACTGTAACAAACTGATTAACATAGGAGGTGGTTCACATAAAGAACTAAGGCTACTGTACTGATAGGTACGTGTGGTTCATGTCCAGTCAGTGAAAATTAGGTCAGCTTAAGGAGGTGATCAAGGTAGGGAAGTGGTCAATATGAGGATTCTACTGTACCTATACCACATATGAGTACATCAGATATATTGTTCATATTTCCATCCAGGTAATTTCCATGCCCCAAATAATACCTAAAACAGGGAACCACACCATTAGCCCGTGGACTAAATCTAGGCCACCACTTGAATTTTAAATAAAGTTTATTGGAACACAGCCACATTCCTTCATTTACATATTGTCTTACGGCTACTTCTGCACTAAAATGGCAAAGTTGAGAATGTCGAGGCAGAAATTATACCCACAGGACCAAAAATATTTATCATCCAGTTCTTTATAGAAAACTCCTGCTATACCTTGGCCTAGAATAGTCTCTCCATTGAGAACGACATGCAGAATACCTGGGTTAGAAAATGCTTCCTGACGATCTGGAAAAGCCCATTTATTCACCCAGCATTACTCACATTTCAGTGTAGTGTCAGGGCCTGTGCTAGGCACTGAGTCTACATGAAGGGAAAAAACAAAACACACACATGATGCTGACACTCACAGAGCTTAAGGTCTCATATGGAATCCCCCAACAAACAAGCAAAGAAAATTTCCATGAACATGGAGTCAAGGGTCACCAAGAAGCTTTCAGAGCACCAATGGAGTTCCGAGGAGGCAGCCACAAACAGCTTGTCCTCTGTAATAAAAACACTGGTCTGCATTTGAGTTCTGCTGAGCTCCTCTGGAGGTGACAGAGGCAGAGAGGGTGGGACGACACAGCAGCACCACCTCTGCTTTCCTCCAAATTAAGTTAGTGGGTTGGTGGTAGACAGGAGGCGCAAGTAGAGTCTTTTACTGAAGAATGGCAGAGTTTAAATTCTGGAACTAGCAGGAGGGTGGATTTTCTAACGCATTCACAGGGCTGCTTTCGCAGAGCTCCTTGTTAGCCTTGACGCAGGTTTCTTCTGATGATGCCCTTTACCCTCACTAGGAGAGACTGCAGCGTTTAAAGAGGCAGTTCAGTACCCCTGGTGGCTCAGTCCTTGGCCTAATTTGGGTAGTACAATAATTCTCTCCAACTGTGAAGATGATGAGATGGTTTTTCTGTGATTTCTTGTTTGAGAATTGGTGACCAAAACTTACAAGGAAGCCACCCAGCCCATGAGTCATTTGGACTCCGCTGCAGTTGACCTGGTGTCCTGTTGATATATCAAGCTCTTAATGGAGCTGGTCCAGAAGCTAAACACTCCTGCTGCTCCATGCCTGCCCACCTCGGAGAATCGCAGTTTAGAATTTGAAAGTTCTGATAGATTACCTGACCTAATCCTAACATTCATTTCTTTAAAAAATAGGAAAATGAGACTCTACAAAGCCAAATAGTTTCTATTTGACAAATGCCATTTAAGGGAGGAAGACACCTGGGACCCCAGTGCAACATAGCTCTTTAATGAGTGAAACTTGTTTAAAAGTTTAGGCTCTTCCATGAAGCGTAATATTTTAAGGTGTGCACAAAGGCACCTCCTGAGGTGTATACAATCCTCCAGGGCCTTGATTCCATGTGGATTATAACATTACATATCATCTTATTGATGGTATTTTCACCCAAGCAAAAAGTTCTTTACACATGGCCCTAGCCACCTATTTGGGCTATCTTAATGAAAGGACACACTTGGGAAACTTTCACACTAAAAGTTATTACTGAAGAAGTACTAAAAAGATCCATCCTGTAGTCAGAGTGATCCTGTAGCCTCAACAATCGGGTATTTGAGGATAACACATCCAAAGAATCAGTTGTGCCCTTGAACTTTAAGTATGTCTTTTAAAAAGCAGTGAAATAAGAATAGTGTGCAGTCATTTGTTCTTTTGTCCTCCAAGAAATGTCCACCATGGGAAAAAAAAGAAAAGAAAAACAAAATTCATGTCATTCAGTCACTAGTAGAAATGCACATTCTTGTATGTTTTGCTACCTTTGGATATTGGTCTTTAGTGGCAGGGATATGGGAGATGGATGGATGGAGGGACAGAGGGATAGATAGATAGATAGATGATAGATAGGTGATAGGTATATAGACAGACAGATAGAGGACAGGTAATGATAGATTAGATAGCTAAATACACAAATGGATAAATACATACCTGTGTACACATATAGATACTTCATTTAGATAAAAGAGAGAGAAATACAAGAAGAAAGGCAGGAAGGAAGAAGGGAAAGGAAGGAAAAAAGGAGTTAGAAAGCCAAACATTCCAGATTTATTTAGAAGTCTCCATCCAGTAGAATTTAAATGTAGATTTTATTTAAGTCACAGCTGTCACTGATTCTATGCTGGTTTCTCTGTGTGTGTGTGTGTTTTTTTTTTTAGATAACAGTTTAGATTCCATACTTTTCCCATTATATTCGGTTATTGAAGTTGTGCAGTTCAGTTGGAAACTTTAGTCTCCTCTTTGTTCCAAAACTCCCCTCATCCCCTCCACCCCCGTTCAGAGGAGGCACATGTCAGGGAAACTTGAGGTGAGGAAAAAGACCTGGCTGCTCCTGCCACACTTCTATTTCCTTGCATAAGCCATGCCCCACTGCCTCTAGAAAGGGGCAGTGAGAGGAAATAGTAGAAGCAGGTGGTCTTTTGTAAATGGACATAGGCGTAATGACATTGGGCCTCCCTCTAGATAAATTTCCATCTACTGCTAGTGGCCCATGGCCGTGGTCTCTCTATGGATGTAAATTTTTTAGGGTGATATTCAGGATAACTCCAGATTCCATCTTCTTTAAAGAAGCAAAACTATATTTTCCATCAGTCCTACCCAAGATGTGCACCTACAAATCTCTGGGCTTAAGAATACCACAGCTTCTCTTAGCATCTGT
Organism: Perodicticus potto; assembly: GCA_963574655.1. NCBI lineage: Eukaryota > Metazoa > Chordata > Mammalia > Primates > Lorisidae > Perodicticus > Perodicticus potto. The sequence goes on along the minus strand of CAUYRH010024659.1, from coordinate 36,579 downwards.
CCAGACTCTTCTACAGCCCATGTGCCTACTCTTACCTCCACACTCCTTCACATGCAGTCACCCGATTGCTAGAATCCTCTTTTCCACTCTTTGACAACCACAGGGATTGGGCACCGTATACCACCATTCTGTTAAGCCTGGCTCTGTGAGCTACTTAGGCACAGATCTTTCCTCCACAGCTATTCAGGTCAGAAGTACAAATCAGCCTCAATCTTTATGACCACATTTATTCCCAAAATTCAAGGAAACTCATGCCAGCCTCTGTCAAGAACCTTTCACCCACTACTATGGCCAGGGAAGTACTGGGCAAGCTGTAGACCATCCATTTTGTTAAGAGCAGTTGCAAATCTCTACATCTGGCAGTGGCCTCCACCATGGTGATTGGTTTTCTTGGAATCCCCTTCACTTACTTTGGAGAGCGGAGAGATTTTTCACCACAGGACTATCTGCCAAATAAGGCCAATGCCTCCCCTACTTCCACACCCCCTGCATCACCCAATTAAAGACACTCCTAGCAGGCAGGAAATCCCAAGGCTTCGAGGTTACCTCCGAGTTGTTGGAGGAAAATGCCAAAACTTTTACTGAGCCAGTTAATCCTTTCCTGAACAATGCTATAGTTGTAATTTTTAGATAATAGGAAAAGTTTTACTTGAAGTCCTGATACATATAGAATTCTTACTATAAGACTTTGAGGAAGTTTGAAGAATTCCCACTTCAGAATATTCCTTAGCAAATTAGGAGGTTCTGCTGCTAAGCTCAGCCAATTTCCATTTTAGATGCCAGCTTCTGCTTACAATTTTACTGAAGGGGGGGAAAAAGGATTCTATAGCTACCAAATAGTTCAAACTTGTATACAAATCTGATGCAAGAAGAAAATCTGAGAGGACTTATAACTGACTACGCATTCGTTCTCTCTCATGGAGCCATGCAGACAGGACTTACTCAGAGTAGGTCAAAACCAGGAGTGGAAGAACCCAGATATCCTGATATCAAGCTTCTGCTTGCACAACCACAGAACATTTGTATTCGTCCCCATAAGAGAGCTGGCCAGAACACCTACCCTGCACCTGATCTTGAACTCATTGATAAATGGAAGCAAAGGACAAGCATAAGTTGTAGTTTCTGCCCACAGAGTGCGCTTGGAGTTACAAACCATAGAAACATCATAAGAACATGAAAATACATGTGTTAGACAAATAAACATCACCAAAAGCAATGGCTTCTCAGAGGCAGTGACAATTGTCTGTTCTTTATGTCCCTTTTCAAAGAGCAAAAACCACAAACGTTTTTCTCTCCATCATTCAAAATGAACAAATACACATCGTCTTCAAATAATGAATTCTTTGGATGTTTCACTCTCACTTAACTCAACTTCACCTCTATTTCTGAGCTTTTTCAATTTTTCCTGGATTTTATATCTTCTGCATGTGTCTTATAATTGTATAACAATATTAATTGTTACTGACTTTCAATTATATTTGCTTCTGCTGACATTTCTTATGGAATTAAGCTTGAGCTTATTTTGAGCTATCTTCTTAAAAAATATTATTTTTTCATCATTCTTATTGAAAGAAATCAACCAGGAGCCCCAAATTTTCAAATGTTTGAATATGTGAAGGGAACTACCAATAAAGCAATGTACCAAGCTGGCTAACAGGGAACAGTATTTGTCATTGATGATCCATAATCTTTCTTCAGCAAATCAACATTCATTTATTTACCAAATATTCACTGAAAGTCTGTTAGATTTTGACCATTACTCTGAATACTGGTTATACAATAGAAGTGTGAATAACCCAGACACAGCTCCCTGCTCTCACAGAGCTTATACTCTCCTTGAAGGTGTCATGAAATAAACAAGTAAACAAATAAAATAATATCAGATAAGCATACGTGTTAATAAATATCACAAAATGGAGTGATGTAATAGAGAAATTACAAATAAATAGGATGGTTAATATAGATATGACCTTCAAATGAACCTCTTTTAGAAGGTGACATCAAATTAAGCCCTGTGTAATGAGAAATCTGGCAGGGAGAAATCAAATCTGGGGGGCAGAAAAATTAAAGCAAAAAAAAAAAAAGGGACACAAGGTCTATACTGGGAAAGAGTTGGTGAGTTTGAGGAACAGAAATATGGCCAGTGTATACTGAAAGCACCGGGCAAGGAAGACAGTGTGACCCACTGAGTATAGGTTGCAAAAGTAGGCAGAGACCAGCTCAGTTAGGGTTTTGTAGGTAATGCATTGAAGTATGAATTTTATATGAGGTGCTAAGGGAAGTCACTAAAAAGTTTTATACTACAAACTTATGTGATCAGGTTTCCAAATTTTTGAAGATAACTTTGTTTTATGGAGAACAGATTGAATAGAAGAAAATGTGGAAGCAGATAGCCAGTTGAGGCTCAAGAGCAATAATCTGGGTGGCTCAGGCTAGATGGTAGTAATGGACATGCAGAGAACGGTCAAGAGTAATTATAGAAGTAGGAAAACAGATCCAGCTTACAGATCGATGGAGGGATGAGAGTAGAGAGGAATTGAAGGTAAATTCTAAGTTTAGCCTTGAATAAGGTGCTGGTGTCATTGACTGAGATGGAAAGGGCTTCAAAAAAATATAAATTGGGTGAGAAGTGAAAACAAGGTTTGTTGTTTTTTTTTAATTTGATAGTTTTATTTGAAGTTTTATTTTTTGTGGTTTTTGTTTTTGTTTTTTTCAAGACAGAGTCTCACTATGTCGCCCTCACTAGAGTGCCATGGCGTCACAGGTCACAGCAACCTCAGACTCTTGGGCTTAAGTGATTCTCTTGCCTCAGCCTCCCAAGTAGCTGAGACTACAGGTTCCCACCACAGTACCCAGCTATTTTTTTGTTGCAGGTGTCATTGTTGTTTAGCAAGCCTGGGCTGGGTTTGAACCCACCAGCTTTGGTGTATGTGGCCAGTACCATAACCACTGAGCTATGGGTGCTGAGCCATTATTTGTTGTGTTCTGTTAGTTTTATAAATTTGAAATGGTAAAGAGATATTCAATGAAGATATCAACAGTGGTATGAGCTGAAATTGGAGTCAAGAGAGGAAATAAAAATTGGAGCACTATCATCATAAAAATTATACTTACTGCTGTGGGATTGGTGGAGTTCACCTAAATTGTTGATAAATAAAGTAAATTCCATTAAGTTAAACTGTGAGTTGTTTTTATGATAGTGATTTTGCATCTGTATAGTCTTATCCCTTTTAAGTGTTTAGTGAGATAATTGGTCCATAATCATAAGTCAGCTCCCCAGGGTTAAAAGTGTAAGTGAGGCCATATACCAGAGGAAAGTTACTGGTGGATATTCACATCAAACCTGTGATTTTGGCTTCATTAACATTGCCCTCTAACCAACTGGCAATGCTCAATTCTGACAAATTCCATAAGGGAAGTATTATCCTCTTTAGCTTTTAAATATCCAAAACACAGCAGAAGAGCAAGTGTTATTAAATAGGACTTTTGAATAAGCAGAAAGAAGAAGCTATTGATTTCTTAATTTATGTTGCTTTTTAATAGAAATGACATAATTTTCAATAAACTACAAATGTTCCCCAAATCTTGATCATAAGATCTAGACTTGCTTTATTCTATTTTAAATCTTTGCTTATTGCTTTAGATTATAAATGACATTTCAGTGAGAAAAAGCAACGGAATTGGGCCACTGCAGACTAAGCTGAACTAAAAAGGTTTATAAGTTCACAACAGACAAAAATGAAGCATTTTCATTAGCAAAATTGCTACAATTTAACCCCATCTTGGATCTTATCCATAAGCCTTTATCCATTTCTTTATGTTTCAAAGAAAAACGCCCTGGGCTTTGAGAGTACATGTAAGTAGCAGTTGTCTTCTGCTGCCAGATATTTAACAAACTGGGAGAGAGAAGCAGGGACGTGGAGAGGTCAGGTATATTGCTCTAAAAATTCCATTATACTGACCACAAGACAAAGGAATGGAATAACCCCTCACAATGATAAGAAAAGTAGTAAACAGAGAGGGTGTAATTAAACCAAAATATAATGAAGTATGTACTGAAAAGTCCAAAATGATGTTTAAGATTAACAACTGTGATGTAAAAAGATAGATGTAACAAGTATAAAAACATGAAAATACAGTGTATAGGGTATCACACAAGACTCTTGCAAACAAGTCTCTGTTCTGTGTGCTCCAGGGAGTACAGTTCACCTGGAATAGGATGGGAGTTGTTCCCGGTGGAGCTAGGAATACAAATATGAATATGGATATTCCAAAAGAACGTCCTGAAGACATGACAGTTGATAAGAGGGGTGACTACTGGCAATGCTAACCTTAGACAAGTGCTATCAAGGAATTCTTTGTAGAGAGAGGTTAAATGATGTTTCATAGAGAGGATGAATTCGTAATGATTTTTGAAGAATGGATAGATATTTTACGAAGTTAAATGGAAGTTTTAAGAGCTTTCAGGAAAGGCATGTAATAAACAAAGAAATAAAGGCATCAGAGAACATGGAGTTTACAGCCAGTGAGCTGTAAGTTTTTCAAGGTATCCATGGTTGCTCTGAATGGGTGAAATAGAAGTTTTTATAACATTAATAGATGAAGAGTTAGGTTCTAGCTCACAAGGCACCTTGGATGTGTGCTATGCCTAGGATAAGAAGTTTATCCCACAGGAACAAGGAACAGTGATGAAATGATTTTAACCAACATGTAAAATGAAGGACCTCCATAAGCAGGTTTAAATTAACCTATTAAAGAAGTAGGAAAGCCCTCCATTATTAACATTTAAGCCTGTCTTGTGGATAAGCCTGCAACTCACATAATCCTAAAAAAAATTAGATCACAAGGTGAATGGAGCCTTTAAAGTCATCAAGCTCAACCACACTCCAACTCCGTGTTGCAAACTCATGTACAGCACATTCACACTGACATACATGTACACAGAAAAAATTAAAATTTATCCTTTAGAGTTAATTAAGGTTCTTGGTTTTTTTCCATATAATTTTCCCTTTTCTTATCTTATAGACATAATTGGACATATGGGAAAGACAGTTGCTAGGCATAAATATGTGAGGGAGGTAAGAATTTTCTCCCAACCCACCTGGTCTGCTCGAGCTTCCTACATGATAATGGAATTTGTAAAGATTTATGAATGAGGGCAGAAAGGTGGCTTGAGAGATAGGGGTATAGAAATAGTCCTGTGTTTATTACTCACTATAGGAAAAAAATGGAATAAAAATGTGTTGCTTTAACATTTTACTATTTTCAAAGGCAATTGATTCTATATGATTTTACTTGACCCTCACATTAACTGCATATAAGCCTGTTTCCTCATTTGTTATTTAATTCATTCATTAATAAATATTTATAGAGTGACTACTAAGCTCCAGGAAATGAATCAGATACCAGGGAGGAAACAGTAAGAAGAAAAACATGTTCCTGCCTCAGGACGTGTAGATACTAGAACAAAAGTGATATCCAAAGTGGGCTAAAAGGCCAATAAATAACTATAAACCAATAATCATATTGCCCACAAGCAAAAAAGAAATTGTTGAGACGGAGAACAACAGAGTGGGAACTAGGAACGCATTTCATTTCAGATACTTTGCCCAGAAACACCCTTCTAAAGGAAGAGAAAAAACTAGTCACAAAATGAGTGACAGAAGGGTTTCCAAACCAACAGAATGTACCAGAATCCTGAGGTAGAAAAGAATTCAGCAGGATCCAGGAAATAAAAATAAATCAGCATGACTGGAGCATTGGAGGAGCAGGGAAGAAAGTGCTGGGAAATTCAGCTGAGACCGAAGTCATGCTGATCTATCAGAGGATCAACTGTGTTGAATAGTTTAGGTTTAACCTAGACTCAAAGGAAGCCAATGAAAATTTTGTAGCAAGAGAGTGGCATGGATTTACCCAAGGCTTACAGTTGAATAAAGTGCATAGAGTTTGATTTGGGCAATAGGGAAGATGATATTGCTGTTTACTAAGAAGAGACATTACAAGGTTACAGTGTGGTTGATGATGGAAGAGTTTAATTGTTCTGATAAATGTTTAGAGTGTACTGTTCCTGTTAAATTAAGAGTATCTCCAAGACATCCAAGTTGAGGTGAAAAGCCAGAAGTGAATATGTAAACCTCTATTTCTTGATGAATTTGAATTTATCAAACTCAATATGGTTGATAAATGCAAAGAAAGGGGGAAAATAACCTAATGACAAAATACAATTTAAAAAGGACTAGAATGTAACTCCAAACCACTCCCAAATATGGAGGTCAGTGGAAAAAAACGAGCTAACAAAGGATCCTCAAAAGAATGATCAGCCAGGGCAGTGCCTGTGGCTCAGCAAGTAGGGCGCTGGCCCCATATACCTAGGGCTGCGGGTTCAAACCCGGCCCCGGCCAAACTGCATCAAAAAATAGCCAGGCATTGTGGTGGGTGCCTGTAGTCCCAGCTACTTGGGAGGCTGAGACAAGAGAATCGCCTACACCCAAGAGCTGGAGGTTGCTGTGAGCTATGACTGCACAGCACTCTACCAAGGGCAATAGAGTGAGACTCTGTCTCTACCAAAAAAAAAAAAAAAGAATGATCAGCAAAATAGAAAGGGAAACAAGAAGGCAGAGGTGAAATAGAAGCCAAGGGAAAATTTTCTGTTCTGTTCCAAAGGTCTATGTCTCTAATTTTCTACCAGTACCATGCTGTTCTGGTTACTATAGACTTGCAGCCTAATTATTTAGTCAGGTAATGTGATACCTCCAGATTTGTTCTTTTTTACTTAAGATAACTATGGCTATTTGGGCTCCTTGATTCTAAATGAAGATTAGGATTATTTTTTTCTAGATCTTTGAAATATGATGCTGGTACTTTGATTCAGATTGCATTGAATTTGTATATCACTTTGAGTAGTATGGACACTTTAGCAATGTTGATTCTATCGATCCCTACGTAGGGGATGCTTTTCCATTTGTTTGTGTTATCTTCAATTTCTTCCCATAATGTCTACATGTTGAATTCTTTAACATCCTCTGTCAAGTATACTCCTAGGTATTTTATCTTCTTTGTAGCTATTATGAATGGTATCGAGTACTTGATGTGACTTTCTGTTTGACTATTGTTAATATATAGAATTGCTACTTATTTGTGTACATTGATTTTGTAACCTGAGACATTGCTGAATTTATTTATCAACTCTGGGAGGAAACTTTAGGTAGGGTTTTTAGGGTTTTCTAGATACAAGATCATATTGTCAGCAAACAATGTAAGTTTGAGCTCCTCTTTCCCAATTTTATTTCTTTCTCTTGTATGATTGCTCAGACTAGGCCTTCAGTACAACCAACTGATCTTCAACAGGGCAGACACAACTTACACTGATGAAAACACACATTCAATAAATGGTGCAAGGTGAATTGTATAGCCACATACAGAACAATGAAACAGGACTCCTATCTATCACTGCTCAAAAAAATTAACTCTAGATGGATAAAAGCCTTAAATTTAAGGCATGAAACCATAAAAATTTTGGAAAAAATAATCTTTTGACATTAGCCTAGGCAAAGAATTTAAGACTAAGACCTCAAAGGCAAATACAACAACAACCAAAATAAATAAATAATACTTAGGTAAATTAAAAAGCTCCCGCACGGCAAAGGAAATAACCAGCAAAGTGCACAGATAACCTAAATAATGAGAAAAATATTTGCAAACTATGCATATGACAAAGGACTAACAGCACGGATCTACAAAGGACTTGCAAGTCAGCAAGAAAACACAAATAATCCCATCAAAAAGCAGGCAAAAGACATGAACAGAAGTGTTTTTGAAAGAAAATAGACCTTGGACGATGCCTGTGACACAGTGAGTAGGGTACTGGCACCATATACTGAAGGTGGCAGGTTCAAACCCTGCCCCAGCCAAACTGCAATAAGAAAATAGCCAGGCATTGTGGCGGGTACCTGTAGTCCCAGCTACTGGGGAGGCTGAGGCAAGAGAATCACCTAAGCCCAAGAGCTGGAGGTTGCTGTGAGCTTTGACGCCACTCTACTGAGGGCAACAAAGTGAAGTCTATCTCAAAAAAAGGAAAAAGAAAAAGAAAGAAGAAAGACCAACAAACATACCAAAAAATGCTCAACATCACTAATCGTCAGGGAAATGTAAATTAAAACTACAATGAGATACCGCCTTACCTCTATCAGAATGGCTACTGTTAAAAAGTCAAAAAACAATACGTGCTGGCATGGATGCAGAGAGAAAGGAATGCTTATACACTTTTGGTGGGACTGCATACTAGTACAATTTCTATGGAAAACACTATGGAGATCCCTCAAAAAAATAAACATAGACCTACAATTTGACCCAGCAATCCCATTACTGGATATGTATCCAAAGGAAATTAAGTCATTTACTAAAAACACACCTGCACTTCAATGTTTATCACAGCACCGTATCCAATTGCAAAGATGTGGAATCAACTTAAGCACCCTTCAATTCATGAGTGGATAAGAAAATTTTATACATATATATGTATATATATACACACACACACACATATATGTATATATATACACTTTCTTTATAAATGTACCGTGGAGTACTACTCAGTCATAAAAAGGAATGGAATAATGTCATTTTCAGCAACTTGGATGGAACTAGAGACTATTATTCCAAGTGAATTATCTCAGGAATGGAAAGTCAAGCACTGTATATTCTCAGTAATAAATGGGAACTAACAGATAGGTATACATGGGCACATGAGAAACCAAGAAGTAGGACAGCTGGAGGATAGATGGGACTAAGAACTTTATCAATTGGGTACAATGAACGCTATTTCAGTGATGGACACACCAAAAGCCCTGACTTAAGCATTCATTACTTAAGATATTCATGTAACAAAACATTTATACTCCCTTAATTAATATTTTGACATTAGAAAAAAAAAAAGGAGGAGAGTGTCTCAAGAAGAAGAGTAAGGTTAACTGTACTTAATTCTGAGAGAGATAGAATAAGATAAGGACAGAAACATGTCAACTGAATTTAGCAATTTTAAAAGCATTAACATGATCCAGGAGAGAAAAGAGGAAGAATTGACTTTCAATAGGATAAGGGGATAAAGAAAAGATAGAAATAAATTTAGAAAACTCTATAGGGTTCCTGGTGGGAAAATGTGAGTTTTTTTCTTATGACTTCAGTTTTCTTCATAAAATTGGAGGCAAGGTCTCCCTCTGAATGTGAGAGTAGAAAATAGATTTTAGAGATTTAAGCAGATACATAATCTTGAAAAATAGAAAAATGTACCTATTAGAGAAACATAGTTTAGGAGTTTTGTGTTAGGTATCAGATTGAGAATTGAGATGAGTAGAGTGATGCTTTGCCCGTGAGATATTTTTTCCACAAGGCTCAACTTGCACAAGCGTAGACATGAAGAAGATATTGTAGATAGGAATGTTTATCCAAGGATTGCAGTTTTCCCAATACAATAAAATAGAAAGAAAGAGATACAATAGAATTATGATTATTTGCAAGGGAATAATTCTAATGGCACAGTGGAATTTGGATTGAGCAACAAGAAAAATGAATCCAGGAATGTATGGGTAGATAGAAAAACATGGTAAAATCAAAGGATTGATGGGCTTGCAAATCATAGAAAGAACAGAAGGAAGATTTAGGAGTACAGCATAGGGAGATTGGGAAGGTAAAGAACAGAATGGAAATGGGTCCAGTGTGATGATAGATGACCAAAGTAGCCTGGGCCCTGGCAGTAACTGACTGAGGTAAGCACAGATGTGACATATGGCAGGGTTACTCTTGATTTCTCTTTAATTGCTAGGGATGGAATGTTCCTTTGGTGATGCTGCAGGTAATAAACAGCAACTACCTGATGCCTGGTGAAAGCCAGCGAGGCACAAAGGCAACTGAAGAAATCAAGTCTTGAAGCAGCTACATGATTGCCAAGTTGTGTGGCCAAGGAAATGATGGACCAGTACTAATTTCAACATTACCTAATCCTAATTGGCTGCTTTTTCCACCATCCAAAACTTTACTGAGAAAAATGTAGCTGGCCCAGAACAGGAAAAAGGAGATAAAGAAAGTAAAATGTGTTTAGGTTTTCATAATGAGAATAACAATATATTCAGACCTTGAGTGGGAAAGAGCCTGTTCAATTTAATGCACCATTTATTTTTATTTTTGAAGTTTGTCAACAATCCATTTTGCAAAAAGGGAAACTGAGGCATAGAACACAAAATAACTTGCTCTCCATTGTTTCAGCAAATTAATTTTAGAAGCAGAAATGATGATTGCTTTTTAGGCCTGCATCATAAGCACTTACTCCCAAATAAAGTGGGCTAAATAAAAGGCAAGGAAAATTAGTTTTGCTCTCTGTACCCTTGCCTGGTAATGAAATATCCAATTAAAAGAAATTATGAGCCTTTAAGGATGATTGCTCTTGCACAAAGTGAACTGAAATGGAAATTCATAACCACAATCTCATATCCATCATATAAGACCATTAATTGGAACAATTTTCATAAAATCTTAGGTTGAACACTCTCTTTAGGAAGGCATACCTTGTGAAGCAATACCCAGCTTCAGTTTGGAAAATGTTCCAGAGCTCTCCGCTCTTTGAGCCACGGGATTCAGAATTGCTTTAGAAATGTCATTTCTAGCAATGCTTACTGCAGTAAACAGCTGAGAGCTTGTCCAGTCCTTGTTATATAACATTTCCAGGATTTTACCTGATATACACAAACTTTTTTAAGCCTTCAAAAAATGAAATTAGGTGATGTACACTTTATTTACATACACGTAAATTTTTGTAGAACATATATACACAATATATATTCAGATATATGTATGTAATGTCTGACATTACTAGGGTGCTAATAAATGCCCAAGTTCAATTATATAAACATTAAGTAAATACTGAGCTTCTGACCCTAAAATTCTTTTAACAGTATACCCACAAAATACTTCTGAATCAAGGTTTCACTAACATAAGTGTATTCACAAATATGCCATGAAATTTAATTTGGCAGCTCTAATATTTTTCTTCAATTCAGTAAATACTTAATCTCTGTTTCTTTCAAATGCATTAGGATATTCAGAGTAGGAGGGTGTTCTTAAGCTCATTGAACACAAACTGACATTTGATTTTTACTCTGGTTTTTCTTGTGTATCATTTTCCACACAGAAATATTGTTTGATAATTAATCACTTATCCAAACCGTTATGCATTCTGCCAGGATTTTGATGTATTCTCATACAGCCAGTGCTGACAAAGGGATGGAGAGCAAATTTAACCGAGTCTGTGTATGCTTGCTGCATTTTGGCTCCTGTTGAGAAATATGTTTCAGTATTTGCAGACCAAAAATAAAAATGAACAGCTACATGAAAGGATGAGAAGAATTAATCATCACCTTTGGCAACAATCAGATAAAATACCACGTAATAACAATAATAGCTAATATCTCTTGTGTGTCTGTTACGTTTCAGGAGCTCTTCCTAGGGCATTACACATATTATATTAACTCCTTAGAAATCTCCTGACACTTCCATAAGGATTCCGTTTCTTTAGGGTATTCTAAGGCAAGCTACAAACACTATAATAGTTTCTGGCACCCCTAAGCCAATAGACAAATTATTAGATAGAATCTATCAGTTCTATGTAGTAACAGTATTATAAGAGCTTGGGTTTGGCACTGTGCAGGCAACTACTAACCCCACTTGTAGGTGGTAGGAAAAGTTGCAGCATTTTTGCTCCAGAGACCATAGATTTAAGCCAGGAAAATTCTCCATGAATACTAAGATATAATATAGCAATCAGCCTTAAAATGATCTACCACATTTGCTTAACAACATGCAATGGAATGTGATTAAATGCAAAGAAGTTTTATGTAAGCATCATAGATATTGGAGTCTTTAGGACATCACCCCAATAAATGTGGATTTGAGAACTAGGTGAGATGATTTCTCCTTTGGACTATAATTATACCACTTTTCATTTTATTTATTACCACTTATACTTTGCTAATCCTGAGTCCAGTGGCTACATCTGATAACTAACAACCTGGCAATACAAACCAGGATGGAAGACGCTAAAACCCCTCCCCTAGAAGACTGGTCCATGAGAAAGTAACTAAATCCATCCATGGAACCTAGAATAGGGGATAGAAGAGCATAGACTACAAATCTGGAAATCAGATGAGAGGTAGAAAACACTTTGAAATGGCTGTGCAGGGTGATGTTTATCCTTACTTCTTTGCAAAAAGGAAGTGTTAAGTTCCAGCAAGGGCCTCCAGGTAAAAGGTTTAGGGTGAGTAGGAGGATCTTCATAAATGATGAGATGAAGAGAATTGTGTGAACAAATTTTCTTAAGCCAAGTGGAACAAAATAGCCCTCTGGCCATAATGGGTGAGATAGAGTTCTCACCGTGGTTGCTTGTGAGTTGCCATAGAGACCTATTGCCTCTTCCAAGATGGTCACTTAACATAAGAGTTTAACTCACTAAGATGGTGGTGTCACTTACTGCGAAATTAATATCACATTAGAAGGGAAATACATATCCAGTTTAGAGATTTGAATTTAATTCATACAATTAATGACATCAAGTGCCAAAAATTTTTACAAGATCCATTTTTCAAATGCATGCTCTCAGAAAAGCTAGCAGTCAGTTCTTTGTAGATCCCTGACTCTTCTTATGATTAATTCGGGGATTATCTCCCCCCACACACAGCAGTATAGAAGGGAAGATATTTCTGGACCCGAGGGAGAAAGAAAACTATACAAGATTGTATATTACTCACATGTAAGGCAAGAAAAGTAAAAATTAAATTTTCAGATAATGACTAATATCAAGGACTCTGCAAATATAAGATTTTCTCTCATATGATTTTTTTTCTTCTTCAAGTTCAGGTTATAAAATTGAGGGTGAAAATTCTGTGCTTTAAAAAGAAAACTACATTTGTCTAGTTTAATGCCATGTGGACATGATGTGTTTTAGTGTTCATAACTGCAAATAAAGCACAACTTGGTACCATATACTATTATTTATCTGAATTTGCAAAGAAGTAAAAAAAAGACAAACAAAATGGTGTGTCTCCATCACATAATTAATATGAATTTAATATCATATTCTTTATACTCTAAATACATTTTAAATAAATAATTTAATAATTACTCAGGAAAAAAAGAAAAGAAGACTACAAATGAAATTTCATGATTGTGTTTGGCTGAATATAAAAATTTATGTTTAAGGGTTATTTCAATGGCTTATTTGCTTAAGAACTTAGATGTCTCCTTAAATAAAAAATCGAATCAGTGATTGAATGAAGTGATCTCCCAAAACTGTGTGGAAGTGTTCATAAAAAAACTGAAGGATTTGGAAGCTGGGGAGTCCTGGCAGCCTAGCAGGAAGTCTACATTATTATAATTCTCACAATAATATACTATTTGTAAGAAAATGTTAAAGAAAAGTGAACATTTGTAAAAGTCTTTGAAAATTTTTTCTACACTGGTATTGACATTAATACTTTAAATCTATATGTGCTCCTATATCCTACAGCACACACATTTATATAGACACATACATCTACACCCACACACATTCAGATCTACACATGTAGTGTCAGATGAGCTCTTCTCTATGTGTTTTCCAAGTTCATATGTTTTACTAAAAATCCAGCAAAAAGGAAAACTTAGAGATGGAATGTAAAATGTTAGGAGTTCAATCTTTATGAGAATAAAGGTATGTTTATTTAATGTGCTTCTTGATCTGTAATAAGGTGTGAGCAAATAACACAGACACAAAAGCTCTGATTGGAAGATGATGACAACTATCCATCTTCCTTCACCAACTTGATCTATCCAATACCTTTGGAAGTCTTTTAAAAATAGTTTCAAATCTCTAGATTCATACTTGCTAAAATCCAAACTCTTTTTCTTTCCTCCCTCAAGGTTCCCCTATCCTTACACCAGTATGTCCAGTGAGCCTGAAAGATCAGCTCTGTCTAAGATTTTATTTTCTCATATTTATGTGGCTGCCTCATCAGTTTGGTGTTGTACCACTGGGTCCCACTAATTCTGTGACTTCTGTGTCCTCTTGCTATAGTGCCTGAGGCATGGTCCCAACTATGGTCTAAGAGCCAAAGGAAGGAAGAGGAAGTCTTGCCCATTGTCACCCTCTTCTACAGTTACCCCATGTTGTGATGCTGGACCTGCCTCTTCAATGTGTACATCATAGCAGATTTTTAAATGACCACAACTTACTTGCTACTTCTCCCATAGAGAAGGAATCTAATTCTCCCCTGCTTAAATATGGTTGGCCAACAGAATGATATAGAAGTGCTATTTGGGGACTTCCAAGCCAAGATCATTAAAAATTGTTGATTTTCTATTTGGGTTCTTTAAATGCTTGCTCTCCAAAAAGGCAGCAGTCACATAAAAAGTTCAACCTCCCTATGGCCATCATGCTGCAAGGGAGTCCATGTAACAACATAGAGAAGGCATATGGAGACAGAGTGATGTCACCTGTTCTAGAACAAGTGTCAGATACACAGGTTAGGGAACCATCCGGGACATTCCAGTCCCACCAGAAATGAAGTAAAGAAGAACTGAAATCTAGTCCCATGACCTCCATCAAGCTTCTTCAGCTGTTTGAATCTCCTCATTTCATTGTGGAGCAGAGACAAGCCATCTACCTTTCAGGCTGCCTAAATTTCTGATCCACAAATTAGTGAACATAATAAAACAGCTGTTTTACTCCACCAAGTTTTAGAATTGGTTTGCACAGATACACACACACACAGAGAGAGCCTTTTCTCAAGGTATGTCCATGATTAGCATTCAGAAGACTCTGATTCTATTAGTTCCAACACGCACTTCTCCCCCAAACAGTACAGTATCAATAGACTTTCAAATGGCCACAATTTAATCTGTAATTACCTCTTCATGTAAATGATTTTTCCCATACTCAAAAAAAAAAGGGCTTTCCAATAAATGTCAAAAAGGAATAGAATCCCCAGCTGACATGAATCCTTCAAATGCAAGCTTGCAAGGGCTGAGATGGATGGATGCTGAAGGATGGCTGGAAGCTCCTCTAGCAAAGATCCAAATTGGAGGAGGGGGAGACCAAAATTTCCCAAAGCCATAACTAAAGTAAATTGTCAAAGCATAATAGGTGGTTTGAGACCTAGCTATTTCCTGGTATTTTCTCCATGCTTAAAGTAGAGCAAAAAAATAGCAATCTACTTTCTTTGACCTGTTTGCCCAATAAGTAGGTGTTTCTTCCCCAGCCAGTCAAGGCAGCAGCTAAATGCTTTCCAAAAAAATGCCAAGGAGAATTATGCTCTTTAAACGTGTACTAAAGCAGAATTGCATATTGAAAATTGAAAACTAATTGTTACAGACATTTTCAGTGACTGTTTAAAACTGGGCTGCTCTACGTTGTTTATATAAAAAAAGCATAAAATAATAGAAGAAATAATGCAATTAAATTGGGAATTTTAAATATTAATATTTAAATAATTCCTCTTTTTTGTCCTTTTGGGTTTTTCTTTGTTGATGCTTATTTAATAAGTAAAGAGGTTTTTTTTTGAGATGTTGGCGCAGATGTGGAGAAAAGGGAACACTACTACATTGCTGGTGGGAATGCAAACTAATATGGTCCTTTTGGAAGGATATCTGGAGAATACTTAGAAATCTAAAAATAGAACTGCCATTCGATCCTATAATTCCTCTCCTAGGTATATATCCAGAAGACCAAAAATCACATTATAACAAAGATACCTGTATCAGAAGGTTTATTGCAGCCCAATTCATAATTGCTAAGTCATGGAAAAAGTCCAAGTGTTCATCGACCCACAAATGGATTAATAAATTATGATATATGTACACCATGGAATATTATGCAGCCTTAAAGAAAGATGGAGACTTTACCTCTTTCATGCTTACATGGATGGAGCTGGAAAATATTCTTCTTAGCAAAATATCCCAAGAATGGAAGAAAAAGTATCCAATATACTCAGCCCTGGTATGAAACTAATTTATAGGTTTCATATGAAAGCTATAACCCAATTACAGCACAAGAACATGAGGAAAGGGGCAAGGGAGGGGAGAGGAAGGGGGAGGATAGGTGGAGGGAGAGTAATTGGTGGGATCACACTTATGGTGCATCTTAGAAAGGTACAGGTGAAACTTACTAAATGTCAAATATAAATGTCTGCACACAATAATGAAGAAAATGCCATGAAAGCTGTATCAACCAGTTCAATGAAAATATTTTGAATTGTATATAAAACCAGCACATTGTACCCCATGATTGCATTTATGTACACAACTATGATTTAACAAAAAAAATGAATAAATAAATAAAGAGGTTTTTTTATTAATAAGTGTATGTTCTCACAAAAAGACATGCAACTACTTTAGGAGTTAAGGATTACAAAGCCAGCACACTATGTTAACCATAGGACTATGTGCATACCAACTGCAATAGATTTGACCAAGGAATGCAAAATGTAGCTGGGTTGCAATTTTGGTGTTTGATTTTGTGTGCACTTGACCTACAGAAATATTGGCTCAGCACACCACTTTAGGTCAGAATAACAGCTGCACCTGTGATCTTCTCTGGAGGACTAGGATTTCAAGTCTAGATTTTAACTAAATGTTCTGCTTCGATCCTTAGTGATCTGAGGAATAGCATTAAAAAAAAAATGTATTTCAATACCTTCACAGAAAGTGGAACATCTGGGATATATCTAACAAAGAATACGAAGGATCTCTGTAAAGAGAACTATGAAACCCCAAGTAAAGAAATAATAGAAGATGTTAACAAATGGGAGAACATATCATGCTCATGTCTGGGAAGAATCAAACATTGTTAAAATGTCCACACTATCCAAAACAATCCACAGATTTAATGCAATCCCCATCAAAGCACCAACATCATACTTTGAAACTTTATTTCACATGGAACCAGAAATAAAAACCAAATAGCCAATACAATTTCAATAAATAAAAACAAATCTGGAGGCATCACGTTACCAGACTTCTGGTTATACTACAAGTCTATAGTTATCAAAACAGTGTGGTACTGACATGAAAATAGAGATACAGAGCTATGAAATAGAATTGAGAACCTAGAGATGAATCCAGCCATGTATAGCCATATGATCTTTGATAAATCAGACAAAGGCATGCACTGAGGAAAAGGGTCCCTATTTAATAAATGGTGCTGTGAGCACTGGTTAACCACGTGTAGAAGACTGAAATTGGACCAGTACCTCTCACCACTGACAAAAATTGGCTCTCACTAGATAAAGGATTTAAATTTAAGAAATTAAATAATAAAAGTTCTAGAATAAAGTGTGGGGCTAACTCTTGACAAAATTGGCCTGGGGAAAGATTTTGTGAAAAAAATCCTTGGCAATTGCAGCAACACCAAAAATAAATAAATGGAACACAATCAAGCTAAATAGCTTCTGCACAGCTAATGGTACAACAACTAAGGCAAACAGCTTCAGAAAGAGAGAAGATATTTGCATGTTATGAAACTGACAAAAGGCTGATAGCTACAATCTACAGAGAACTCTAATCAACAAGAAAAGAGCAAACAACCCATTTATAAGCAGACAAGAGATTGGAACAGAAATTTTTTTGAAGATGACAGATGAATGGCCAAAAAACACATGAAAAAATGCTCATCATCCCTAATCATCAGACAAATACATATCAAAACCACTCTGAGATACAATTAACCTCAGTGAAGATAGCCCCCATCACAAAATCCTGAAACTGCAGATGCTGGCATAGATGTGGAAAGAAGGGAACACTTTTGCACTGTTGGTGGGACTGAAAACTAATAAAACCTCTATGAAAAGAAGTATGGAGAATTATCAAAGAACTCAAAATAGACCTTCCGTTTAATCCTGCAATCCCATTACTGGGTATCTATGAGAAGAAAAAAAATCATCTTATCATCAGGACATTTGCACTAGGTTGTTTACTGAAGCTCAGTTCACAATTGCAAAGACATGGAAGCAACCCAAATGCCCATCAACTCATGAATGGATTAACCAATTGTGGTATATATATCCCATGGCATACTATTTAGCCATAGGAAAAGATGAAGACTTTACATCTTTTGTGTTTACCTCAATGGAGTTAAAACACATTCTTCTTAGTAAAATATGGCAAGAATGGAAATATAAGTATCCAATGTACCCAATACTAGTTGATAAACCAATAGATAAACAACTACATGCTCACCTGAAAGTAAAACACTGTTACCTGAATTTCTTTCTTCAGTAGGTCCTTGATCTTGGAAATTGAAAGAATGAACCCACGGACCACAGATCAGTGGTAAGATAGGATTTATTATACAGAAAGGAAAAAAGAAAGAGTAAAAAGCATCAGAGCGTCTGGCAAAGGCAAAGACCCAAGTCGGAATTCTCCACATGAATCCTTTGTCTAGAGGTGTATAAATAGTATGAGAATTACATTTTGGCCAGGACTTGGTAGGTGGAAACACACCTTTTCAAAGTTAATGAGTACATTAACAAATTAATTAATGCTGTCCTTCAGCAGGGCAAGGTTATTAAATCTTTGCAGTTTTTGCTTTAGGGAAAGCATTAGGGCGTGTGCCCCTGCTCAAGGTGGAACCACCCAAAATCTTTTGGAGTGCTTTGTTTACAACCTTGCTAGAACCCAGAAGGTGTGGCCTGGAAAGGGCAGCCTGTTTGTACCTGGGGAGGGGGTCTGATTTCTGAGTTCACCTAGACCTAAGGTGAGGGGTACTTGTCCAGCCCTGAGTGGGGATCCCTGTATCAAAACAAGTATACTCTACTGAGGCAGAGGGGAGAGAAATGAAAGGAGAAAAGGGAGAAGAGAAGGTGATTGGTGGGTTCTTACCTAACGTGCACAGTGTGAGGATGTTCAGCACACCCACTGGGTGAAGGGCTCAACTGCTACTTGTGCTTTACCTTAGCAATGAAAACAGAGTAACCCTAACATTTATATCTTCGTATTAATCTGAAATTTAAATAAAAGAGAAAATGTGTTTGTACAAATTGTCTAACTTATTCTTACTGTTTCAGTGTATTAAATATCTACTCTTTTTTTATATCTGATTTGGTGACTGTTTCAGTTTATTGTATATAGATGACTTCCACAAAACTGGTAGTGGCTTTAAAACAACTGTTTTATTTTGGTCACAGTTTTGTGGTTCTGGAATTCAGGAATAGTTCAGCTGGATCATTGTGACATCTATTGGGGGTACTGGGGTTGGAAGCTCCCTCTGCAATCTAGCTTTTTCTAGATTTCTAGATTTTTCATGTGTCTGAAGCCTCAGAATCAGCCTCAGAAGTCCCAGCACAGTGTTTCTGCCATATTCTATTAGTCAAGCAAGTCACAAAGTCAAGCCCAGATTCAAGGGGTAAGGGAATTAGGAATTTTACACCACTTCTCAATGGAAATATAGCAAAGAGTTTATAACTATCTTTGCCAAAGTCATATCTTATAAAATTTATCATTTTATCATTCAAAGTATTAGGATGCTAAATCAAGATAACGGTATTTTCCCAAAGGCATCTAAGAAATCAGAGTCATGTTTGATGTTTATCTGTAGACACTCAATTTTCACAAAGAATTCATCTGTTATTGGTCTTATTTGATCTACTAGTTAATGCCAAAGAGGAATCATATCAGGAAATTCTCAGTGTAGTCTCTGGCTGTTACCCTCTACAGCTCATCCTGAAATCATCTACAGAGAAAATTAGTCTATGTTTTTCTGAGATGTGGATCATAACCTTTGCAGGATTCCCTTCATAAGAGGACCAGAGACCTAGGGAAAAAGAATACTTAATCCCAAAATATATCGAAAAAATTGCTATGTTCTGGAAAAATCTAGGTCTACTAAATGCAGCTTGTTTTTAACAAAAAAATGAAATGAGAATTGTTCAAAGATTTTGTAGGAAGATTTCCAAATGGGAAATAAAGTTGGAGTGAGTAACAGAACATCCAATGACAAAGGATGAGAAATAGTACTAGTTACTAAAAAAAAAAAAAAAAAAAGCAAATGCAAGATTCTAACAGGAGGACGTGGTTTGTACAACTCTTGGCTCCTCTGAAAGAAGAATAAGAATAGGAGTTTGAGGGTTCCCCAACATTCATATTTTCCTTCAGGCTATTTTGGGTGGTTCTTTATGTACTTGGAAACTTTATGTATCTTTGGAGAAAGGCTAGGTTTTCTTTACTTTTGTGGTCTGCTTCTATTATAGTGTTTGCTGGATGCTGTATGGACCTAAACACCAATTAAATCAATCCTGAGACACTTTGCAAGGTCTACTAAAAATTAATTCATAATCATCTGACAGCCCACCTCTGTTCAGGATATATACTGGGTTTCATTTATACATTAATTCTCATTTGTAAACCACATTAGTCTATCTTGAAGGCAAGAATAGATTGAGGAATCTACTGTGCTTATAATTTAATGAAATTTAACATAAAGAAAAAGTGTCTAAAAGGTTGTAGCAAATCAGAGTGCACATTTCAGAGAGGAGAAAGAAATAGATAATTATAATAATGCTGACCTTAAATCCAACCCTTAGCCACAATAGAGTAGAATGGTCATAGGAAGTGAACCCACCTAGAACGAGGCTGATCCAAAGAAACGAGATTTCTGCTGAGATGCATGTGATAAAATATGCATACCAAATTTAAACATGAGAGCATACAAAAAAAATCAGTGACCATCATAGGTGCCCATCTAAAAGCAACACCAGCTTTTGGAATTTGTTCCAATTCCAAGAATCATGAGGAATTTACATCAATGTTGGGAAAAGATATTTCTATCAGATTTTGAAGGATCCATAAACTTTACTGCATAGTCAATGAAAAGATAAATTTTGATTAAATGTTAGGAATTTTATGTGTGCTTTAGAGATAGGGCCTTCGAAAATTTGGGCTAACAAAGGTGGACTTTGATTTGAAGCCTCATAATTCCTCCTTCAGAGTGGACTTAGCAGCAGGATGGGCTATTATGTTAAAGAGACTTTCTGTTTGAGCTTAGTGCATTTGAGTATGAAAAGAAATAAATTACGTGGTGGCTTCATTCCAGATGTCAGCATATATAATGTATTTTACATATTACCAAATTGCTCATTTGGTAGTCACGAATGAAAATGCGTATCTGACACAAACATCCGGTTTCTCTAGCTAAAAATGATAAAGTTAGAACCTGAGTTTAATGTCCCCAAAGAAATAAAATTTTTAAAAGGAGGAATAAAAATGGAAAATAATCTGTATTACCCTTGGAAAATAAAGAAGGGCTCATATATCCTCAAGAAACTTATAAAATGTCTGCATAAATAAAGAAACAAGAACTAAAGTAAGAAAAGTGATAATCAAATCACAATTCCCTTCAGCAGAAGACATATACTTGAAAACCAAGAGCAAGTGACTTTCCACAACAGTGTAAAAAGAGATAATGTTTGGTAGCCTTTGCTGTGTGGCCATACTCAATTACAGTTGACCCTTGAACAACACAGGCTTGAAAGGACCATGTCCACTTATAAATTTTGTTCTGCCTCTGCCACCCCACCCCTGACCAGCAAGACCAACCCCTTTTCTTCCTTCTCTTCCCCAGCCTACTCAAAGTGAAGACAATGAGGATGAAGATATTTATGATGATCCACTTTCATTTAATGAACAGTAAATATATTTCTCTTTCTTATGATTTTCTTAATAACATTTTCTTTTCTCTGGTTTACTTTATTGTAAGAATATACTATATAGTCCATATAAGACAATATGCATTTATCGACTATTTATGTTATCAGTAAGACTTCCAGTTAACAGTAGGCTACCAGTTAAGTTTGGGGAAAGTCAGAAGTTATGCCTGGAGGCTCAACCCTGTGGGGAAGCTG
Organism: Perodicticus potto; assembly: GCA_963574655.1. Lineage (NCBI taxonomy): Eukaryota > Metazoa > Chordata > Mammalia > Primates > Lorisidae > Perodicticus > Perodicticus potto. Next base: position 14,665 of record CAUYRH010024659.1, on the reverse strand, counting down.
GTATTCCTAACCCTCACATTATTCAAGGATCAACTTATGTGTCTAAATGCAACATGATATTCTGGATTGCATCCCAGAAAAGGAAAAAACATTGATGAAATCCAAATAAAATCTTAATTATACTAGTGTCAATTTCTTGATGGTGACAAATGTACCATGGCTATATAAAATGATAACACTAAGGGAAGTTAGGTGAAGAGCATACAGGCACTCACTACTACTTTTTTTTTGTTTTGCAATTTTCATCAGGATCCATTCTTGATACTTACTCCTGGCTACAATTTTCCCAGAAGACAGAGGCAGGAAATGTAGAGGCAATGCTCATGCTGACATCTAACAAGCACTAACATTCCAATTAGAGAATTGTGAGCACTAGGCCAGCTAACTTACTTTAGAAGGCCAAAACAATCACAGAAATGTAATCATTCAACACAGAGGTGAAGCTCTCTGTCATGTCAACCACCATCTGTAGTTCAGTCACACTCTCGAGTTCTCTTAGTCAGGTAATCCAATCTAGCTAATAATAACCTAAATACAGCCAAGCATTGTGTCTCCCTTCATGTGGACCTGCATCACTCCTAGTGCAAACCAATTGTGGATGTGATCAAAGTGAAAACCAAGTACTAAACTGTGGCAAAAAGAGCAAAGGACAATTATTGACTGTGTGATAACATTTCATATTTCCAAAGAGAAGGACCAATTTTAGAAATTAAAATGCATATTTCTAATAAGTAGAGCTACTACCAGGAGAAAATCTTGCAGAATGTCTAATTCGCATTCTCTTACACATTCCAAGACACTTTCTATTTATAGAGCAAAAGCAAGCACTCGTGAAGCAAGGAAAATTGGATATTGATTAGGATTGTTTGGAGATAAATAACATAAATGGAGAATTTAATATTTCAGGGGAGTTGGTGAATAGAAGGTTGAAAATTAAAGGAATTGACTCAGTAAATTAGAAGATAAGTACAAGAAATTTTTCAAGAACTTGGAAGAAGTATTATGCTATTTTAGATATTTAGAATTTATCAAGTATGCAAAACATTCCAGAGTGTGTGCATATATATATATATATGGGTGTGTGTCTGTGTTTGTTTCTTTACACCTTTATCAATAGTAATTTTTATTAATTTTCAGAATAAAAAAAAATCAGTATTTGATCTCTGGTGACCTGTTGTCTTTTGCTGATATGTGCATAGGATTTTTCAAGATATACTTAAAATTCAATTTTTATCAAAGTATATTTCTCTTATAGTTTGGTATTATTTTTCTTCTTTTGGAGGTAGAGTTAGAAATAGAGACAGAGACAAAAATAGATGTAGAGATAGAGATAGACACACTGGAAAAACATATGAAATTTATATATGTGTATATACACACACAGATGCACACAGATACACATAGATGGACATATATTACACATGTGTAGCTATCTTGTGTGTGTAAAAACATATATGGTTATGTAGCTTTTACTTTTCTTCTATTGAGGCCACATATATTAATAAATGTATGCATGTGTGTGTATGTCTCTGTTTATATGTTAGGATTTCCAAAAGAAGAGAATGAGGACAATAACAAAGGTATACTCTCCTAAAACTTCAATTATTGAAGATGAATTTTAAAACATTTGAATGTATAGATAAAATCAAGTAGATCGCCAGCAATTAGAGTTTTTAACTCAGCAATTCATTTCTAGGACTTATCATAAGGGAAATCATTGCAACATGATTAATAATAATAAAGAGTTTATAAATCAATTAAATATCCAATAATAGAATATTTTAAGCATATTATGGCCAATCTGTATGATGAAATACTATGTAACCATCAAAAATAAGTTAGTAGCTATTTGACATAAAAAATGAGTTCTCAATATCTTTTACAAAACAGACTGCAAAATAACAAATGAAATAATTTGTTTTACTCGATGGTATTTGTATGTATTTATTCTGCGTTCATATGTAATGGAATAAAATGTTAAAAAATACAGAAAACTTTAACCATTGTTACTTTGGAGAAGTAGAACTAGATATTTGTATTGTTTTTCATCTCTTGCATTTATGATTTCACTCCAATGAATATACATATTTGTTTTTAAAAATACACATATTAATGTATTCACCATGAGAAAAATAAAGTATGAAAATGTGTCACCTGCAGGACAGAATCTCCAGAATCCCACTATGTTGCTTATTATATTAAGGTCCTATGTTCTCATAGCCTGAACGGGAAAGCGCTGGGCAGAAGTTGGGCATTCATATGTCCTTTTTGAAGTATAACTTTTTATTTTCTTTTTGACACAGGTGTATTTATTGCTGTCTAATGATAAGCAAATATTTTTGTTCTTACCACTTTATCTTTTCTTTCCACTTTGGGATTCACATGAACACTGTTGACTTGCTGGGTGTTGTGTATGTGTGCGACATGTATGTGTGTGTGTTCCAAGCTTGACTATTCAGATCATATCCAACAGTGCATCTCAAAGAAGCCTTATATAATTCAAATTCCTTATGTGAATAAAATGTCAACACAGTTTCTCTCTAAGCTCTCAGCAAACCAGTGTCAAACATGTTGGCACTGTTGGATAGAGAGTAAATGATTTTTACACGTTGTGTGCTTTTATTCTTTGACAAAGGCTAGGAGAAGAGACTGTTTCCTCCCCTTCCCCTTTCCCCTTCCCCCTACATTTTTCTCTTTCTTCTGCTTCCAGTGCCCTTGAAGGCTGTATTGACTCTGACAAAGGATAAAGTAGCAGGGAGTGGGAGAAACTAAAGATACCAAGGGGCTCCAAATGCCTGTTTGAAAATCTGTTTATATAGCACCTGGGTCACTTCTCTCCTCTGATAGGCTTTTCTCTATGTTATTGTGTTTATGTCAAGGGAAGAAAAAAACACCAGCTTCCTTGTTGTTGAGTGCTGCTTTATAGAATTCCACCGCCTTCACTTTCCACTTAACTACCTCATTTTGTTTGAAAGAGGCTGCCTTTCCAGCTTCATCTGTGATCACCAAGAACACACAATCCCCCCTCCTTTGTTCGCTGGGTGACCTTTACATTTGACTGAGGGGAAAAACGTGCCTTGAAACCTAAAGTAATTTTGGCAAAGAGGTCTTTAAAAAAAACGTAACTGGGACTGCCACATACAAAAATAAATGCTGCTGGTTTCATTGTTATTCATCAAGTGTTGCTCTATGCATTTTGTTTAGGAATTGCAAACACAATGCCCATGTTCAGAAATGAATGCGACATCACAGACAGGAGTTTCCCTGGGGTAAGGTGAACGGTGACAGCCCAAGCACCACCGTGCAGTTATTTTTATTTCTTGCAAAAGGAAGTGGGTTTAGGGGACATCACGCACTCCTGCCAAAATCAAGTGGCTTCAAGAATAAGGCAGCTGGACAGTCACCTGGGGAGATCACAATAGGGACTGGTTTGGCACTGAGTCCTAACACGGGAGATGACAGGATGTTTACAAGTATATCCTGTAACTAGAGGAGAGGGCCCAACAATCTCTGTTGCCGAGGACTACCGAGCAGAGCTGCCTTCTACACATATCCCCTGCCTTGAGGGACGATCTCGTAGATGAGAACAGGGACCGAAAGTGAAGACGAGGCTTTCCTAGGCAATCCAGACTCTCCTTCCTTCACACACCCCCTTGATGGGTGTCAAGAGATGTCAAAAAAAAAACAGACACAAATTTGAGATGGAGAAAAGGTCAAAGAAAGATCCTTTTATAGTGTTTGGCCTTAAAAAGGTGAAAGTGTTGGAGCAGCCAAGTGGCAAAAGCTAGTCAGCAAACTAAAGAAAACAAATAAGGTATTAGTAAGAAAAATAAATTTTATTAACAACCTGCACAGCAAGATGGGACCCATCCTAGTGACTGTAGGAACCATGGAAAGAGCAGCTCTGTTTTACACACAATTTTGTGGTGTATCAATGGCTTCTTGGAAGTCTCCCAAGATCTTAATTAAATCTGTTTTTGAAACAGTCCACCTGCAAGGTTTTGGAAACAACTTACTGGCAAAATCTTAATCAGTCTCATTTACATAATAACCCACATCAGCCTGACCCAGATGTGTACAAAATAGGCTAACTGCGTTTGTCATCCACTCTACTAATACTTAGCTAGCTACCTAACAAAAGGACAGGCATAAACCTGATTCACCCTCATCCCATGCTCCCCTCTGGAAAAATCTTGAACTTCCCACTTTTCCAAGACCTGGCTGATAGATGGGTACTTATCTTCTCAAGACAACAGCAGTTCAACCTGGTTGGTAACTAGAAAGTCAAAACAAAAACCTAGAGTGATTAAAAACATACATTGAGAGATCCTATCAAAGGAAGGAAAACCTAAATACAGTTCTATAAAATCCCTCTAGTGAATATTTTGAATAGTTTCCAGAAAATGAATTATTTCTACTCCATAAGTAATGCTGATATAACAAATAAACCTCAAAACTTCACAGACAAATAAAAGTTATAAGGTCAAGATTGGTACTTGTCGGTGCCACATGTTATCATTCAAGTCCCCAGGATAACATTTGCCATCATCAATGTATGGCTTCTAGAAATACCCTGACATCAAGATGCAGCTAAAAGATGGGAAAAGAGATTGTAGAAGGTCTCAGAGTGAGGGGTGTTAGGCTGGTAGTGGTGATCACCCCTCTCCCCCACGTGCATGGCATCACCTAGATATAAGAAGACCAGAGAAACGAGGTCCATGGCTGAGAGCTGCCTCCCAGTCACAACTCTATGTTATAGAAAGGAAACCTGAATCTGAGCTTGCTGTCTACCATAGGACCTCAGGGATCGTCTCTTTCAGGGCTTTTCAAATTAGTTCCTCAGAGTTCTAAACCTATGCTCTCTACACACTCACTTAAGTTAGAGAAAAAAGAAGTTTTCATGGCTTTCAAAAGCATGGCCCAAAGCAGGAGAGGTCACATCCAAAATAATATAGAAAGTAAGTGGGAAACTCTGAACTCATCATTAATGGTGTCAATTTTCATAATTTCCTGCTATTATTTTCATTACACAAGTCCTACTTGCTTGCTGGAGTCAAAGTACAACTTCCACATTCACAAAAAGAATGAGATAAGAATTACCTACAATCTCATAGCCCAGTGGTAACCACAATTAATACCATGCATATTTTCTTCCATCTGTATGCACCTAATACCAGACTACACATACTGCTTTGTAAATTCCTTTAATTGTGTATGATTTCCTATAAAGCCGTAAATGAATTTATTTATAACTCATCATTTCTATTGACTGCAAAACACTCTACCATATAAATGCAACATAATTTAACTAATTGATCTTTTAATGCTGAATGTGTCATTATGGTAGAACTTCCATAGTTGGGCCACCTGCCTACATTGACTACCTCCTTATATTGACCTAATATTCAAAGACTGAACATGCACCACATGTAAGTACGTGTCAGTACAGTAGGCCTAGTTCCTTATGCTGACCATTTTGTTACAGTCCCTTGAATGGCCAATTTACAGAAGTTCTACCTTATATGCTAATGTTTCATATTTATAAGTAAAAGCAATGTGATTTTTTTCACTCATTCATTTATTCATTCAAAATTTTTATTTAAGTTCAAAAGATACTACAGTGAAAAATGTCAGAAAAAATACAGATCAGCATCCCCACCCTCCAAGTTCTTATGTCCCAGTGAAAGACACAGACTATGAATAAGATGAATAAATAAAATATGTAGTATGTTATATAGTGCAAAGAGGAATAATAAAAGAGGCCCCAAAAAGGAGGAAATAAACCTCAGTATAAAAAGGAAGGCTAGAGAAGGTCTCACTGATATTAAATAAAATGTCATTTGTAAAAGGTCTTCATGACCTAAGGAGACAATCTGTGAAAATTTAAGAAAATAACATCCCAAAAAAGCATTTTAGGAACAATAAATAGCAAATGCAAAGGGCCTGAAGCAGTGTCACTGGCTATGGAGAAGGCCAGAGAGGGCGGCTCAGAATGAACAAAAGGAAGGGGGGTGAAACATTACATCACAGGGGCAACAGGTGGAAGAACAGTTGGCGTCTGTCTTTCTAACATAATTATGGCTAATGCTCCACTTTTAATCTTAAACATGCCCCAGCTGTAATGACAAATTATAGAGTTGCCTTTCTCCTAAGTCATTATAAGACCTATAATTTTTGTGTTAAATAGGAACCCATTTTAAGAAAAGGAGCAACATCTAATGCATGTTGTAGGAGATGTGCCTGTTTGCTGTGCTGAAGGAAAGCATGGAAGCAAGAAAATTCATTTGGAGGTTATACTATTAAATCAATCTAGCTATGGAGATGGTTTGGTCTCAGGTGGAGTCCCATCCCTAGTGGAGGAGATTAGAAAGCATCAGATTCTTGATATGTGTACCATAACCTGTGAGGTTGCTGACAGATTGGATATAGGATGTGAAAAAGATAAAGGATGACTCCAACATTTTTACCCTGAAGTTGGAAGAAACTGCAGGTAGACCGGGTTGAGATAATGAGATATTGGAATTACAGCAGGACGTGTTAAGTGTGAGGTGCCCTTCAGATGTGACACAGACATGGAGACTCAAATTCAGAAGTGAGACCCAGATGGAGATCCCTACCCAGACTATCAGCATAAAGACATGAAACAGAACAAAGTCAATAAAGGAGCAAGTGAGAAATATCCTTAGACATGAAAACATTAAAAAAAATACAATCTTTTTCAACTCTTTTTCCTTACAAATAGTTTTTAAATGACTAGATCAAATTTAAGGAATTTGACGCATCCTACCAAATTGCTATTCAAAATGAATTGCATGTTTCAAATATTTTACTGATACTATATATTTTTATATTTAAAAATATGTTTTTCAGATAACAGGCAAAATAGGATCTCATGATTGTTTTAATTTGAATATCTTATTCTAACAAGGTTCAACACTTGTCCCTCTTTTCGTATGTTCCACCTCGATTATTTTTTTCAGTGAAAAACCTATGTTAATCTTTACTCATTTTTTTATTAGTTTGCCTTTTATCATTGTTTTAGAAGACTTTTTACTATATCAATGATAGCAATATTTTATTTATGCACTGAAAATGTTTCTTAAGAAAATTTTCTATAATTGGCTATTTCACTTTACCTTTAATTACAAGGTTTTGTCTAATTTTTTTATTTTTATTTATTTAGTTATTTAGTTATATTTTTACACGGCTGAATTTATTCAACCTTGCCCTTAGATCTTTGGCCTTTGATGTTAGATATTTTTTAAGTATATTAGAAATTCCATATCACATCTATTGTCCTAGGCAGGGTAATGCCCCCCTTCCCCCGAAGATGCCTACCTAATCTCCAGAAATAGTGACTATATTACCTTGAATGGCAAAAGGACTTTTCAGATGTGATTAAGTTACAGATTTTGAGATTGGCAGATTATCCTGAATTATTCATGCATCACTCAGGATTTAGCCAGAGAACACAGAAAGTGGGTGACATATATTAAAGGTTTTTTGCAAGGAGTTAGTTTATGCAACTGTGGGAGCCGGCAAGGAGCACTGGAAATTCTGAAGTTACCAGGAAGATCAGGACGGAATTCCACACACACGGTGAAGTTTACGTTCAAACATGGAACTTTGTCAACTAAGCCTCAGTTCTGTTTTCAATGTCTTGCAACTAGTTAGTTAAACCTCATCCATATTAATTGGAATTTAGTCACACTTATAAAATGCATTCAGAGCAACACCTATTCATGTTTGATTAAATTAAGTGGGAACTATAGCCAAGTGAACACCTGAAAATAATCATCCCAATCCCAGTGGGCCCGATGTAATCATGAAAGCCCTTACAAAAGGGAGGCAGGAAGGATGGTTAGGGTCAGAAAAGGAGCCATGACAGTTGAAGCAGAGAAAGAGAGAGGTTTGAGGATGCTACACACTGTTGGCTTTGAACATAGAGGAAGGACTCATGAGTCAAGAAATGCAAATGGTCTCTAAGAGGTGGAAAAAGCAAGGGAACAGATTCTCTCCTAGAGCCTCCAGAAAGGAAGCAGTCCTCCTCATCCATTTTAAACTTCTTGCCTCCAGAACCATAAGATAATAATAAATTTTTATACTTTTAAGCCTAAATTTGTGGTGGTTTGTTAGAGCAGCAACAGGAACTTTTGTTCCTGTTTGTTAGAGCAGCCCAAGAAAATAATATATATATATGGATGTAGATGGTTGTGTTTGTGTATGTGAGAAAAAAGGGAGAAGTGGTAGGAGGGAAGGGAAGAGAAGTGTGTTTGCGTGTGCGTGTGTGTATAATGTTTCCGGATTTCCTATTTGCTTCCACTAAGATTAACCCATACATGTTTGGATCAACATGAAACTTTGTTAAATATATTCATTTAATATAATTTTATAGAAAAATTAAAGGGAGTATAATATATATGATATGAAATTTCTAATATTGTTTGTTAAATCTAACATCAAAGGCAGAAGTTCTAAAAGCAAGATTAAGTAAATTTGTTCAATGTTTTTAGACTAAACTTTAAAAAAACATCTTGACAGTTTCTCACATAAATGGCTTCCCTCCTAAAAACATATCATTGTTATTTTAATTTGAATCAAAAAATGTGTATATTAGGCTAATGAGAAGTTTTAGAACAAGATTTTCCTCCCCATCTATTCAAATATTCAATAAGTTTAAAGAGTACACAAAAATATGTATATTTATACATCTATGAAGTATGACAGTTATGTTTGTGAACTCATCCTATAAAAACGGCTACAAACTTCATTGCTGAAAATCACTATGGTCATCTTCAAAATACTTCCCTTGGGAAGCTATGCGCTGATGCCACCACCTGGTCCACCCTTCAAAGCAATTTTGAAACTTTTTCCGGAATGGCCACCAAAGCTGTCATCATATTACCCTTGATGTCCTGAATGTCATCAAAAATGTCTTCCTTTCGATATTCTTTTTATCTTTGGGTAAAGAAAAAAGTTATTGGGGGCCAGCTCAGGTAAGCAGGGAAAGTATTCCAATACAGTTATTTATTTACTGGCTAAAAACACCCTCATAGTCATGTGAGCTGGTACATTGTTGTGATGCAAGAGCCATGAGTTGTTGGCCAAAATTTTCAGTTAAGATTTTCCTGTTTATCTGTGTTTACTTGATAGGCTATCCCTCTCACAGTCAGCTGAAAATTATGATATATAATACAAAGAATTTTCCCAATGTTTTCATCAGTTCTGCTCATTACTGGCTTCCCTGACTTCCCTTCACCAAAGATGCTTTCTCTCTCCACAGAAAAACATATAATCTATTTGTTCACTGCCATTTTCTTCATGGCATATCCCCACAAACTTTTCCCTGATTTTTCTTCCATTCTTGCCAAATTTAACAAGGAATTTATAAATGTTTGTTCGTTGCTCTAATTCTAACTCCACATTCTTGCAGTGGCACACAAAACACACAACAATAATGAACACCACACGTCAACATGAACACAGGTGTGAGACACCAATATACCAAGGTAATGAAAACTTACTAAGCTGTTTGTACAGTGCTGTCACCATTAAGTGCAGGGTGGCAAGTTCACAAATTTAATTGTCAGACCCTGTATGTACAGTCCCATGCCACATAATGGCATTTTAGTCAATGACAGACCACACATAAAGATTTTAATGGAACTGAAAATTTTCTATGGCCTACCAAGGTTGTAGCTGTGTGATATCACAGAGAAACCCATTACTTACATGTGTGTGATAACACTGCTATAAATAAACCTGAGTTGTATAAATTTATGGCACATACAGTGTGTAGCACATGAGCCTTGAAAATACTAGTAAATGACTCTGCTGGTTTATGTACTTAGTATACTATACTTATCATTATTTTAGTGTACTCCTTCTATTGATACTTATAAAAAATAAGTTAACTTTTAAAAAGCCTCAGGCAGGTCCTTCAGGAGGCCTAGATGATGGGTTACTTCAACCTGGGGATTCAAGAGCAGCCTAAGCAAGAGACCTCATCTCTACTAAAAATAGAAAAAATATCCGTGCCTTGTGGCGGGCACTTGTGTTCCCAGCTATCAGGGATGCTGAGGCAAGGGGATCATTTAAGCCCAGGAGTCTGAGGGCTGTGAGCTATGATGATGCCACAACACTCTACCCAGGGCAATAGAGTGTGACTCTTTCTCCATTAAAAAAATAAAATAAAAAGCATTATTATCACAGTTTGTAAAGTAAAAAGTTACCGCAAGCTTTAATTTATCATTGAATTGATCATTTATTTATTATTAAAGAAAAATTTTTAGAGAGATGGGACACAATTATAAGAGGGACTTTATCTAACAAACACAATCAGTGTAACCTGGTTCTTTGTACCCTCAATGAATCCCCCATAATAAAAAAAAGTCTACAGTCATACATAGTAATGTCTGAGGCCTTCTCATTTACTCCCTACTCACTCACTGACTCACCCAGAGCGGCTCAAAGTCCTGCAAGCTGCATTCATGGTAAGTGCCTCATGCAGGTGCACCGTGTTTTTTCATAGACTGTATTTTTATTAAATATTTTCTTTGTATGTTTAAGATACTATTTTCTATTGTGTTGTAATTGCCTATAATATTCAATATGGCAAACAAGCTGTACAGTCCTGTACGAGTCTACAGGACTTGTGCATAGGAGCCACTGACTAGGCCATATAGCTGAGGCGTGTGGTAGACTACACCACCTAGATCTGTGTGGATGCACTCCATGATGTTCACATGAAGATGAAATCATTCAGAAGGCATCTCTGCTGTTAATTGACGCACGCCTATATAGACTTATACAGACATACATTTTAACAATGGGTATCTCTGAATGATGGTATGTTCTGAATGGATTATATTATCTTTAAAATTTTATTTATTTCTCAATTTTTCCACAGTAGGTTTATGTAGTAGTAAAATAATAGCCACCCAAATAAAGATATCAAGTGCTATCCCTGGAATTCATGTTATTTTTTAAAAAATGGTCTTTGCAGATATAATTAGGTTAAGAATCTTGAGAGGAGGTAATTACCTTTGATTATCTATGTGGACCCTACATGCCATCACAAGTGTCTTTATGAGAGAGACAAAAACATACAGAGAAAAAGGGAAGGAACTGTGACCCTGAAGGCAGAGGTTGGAGGGATGAGGCAACAAGCCAAAGAGCACCTGGAGTCACCAGAGCTGGTAGAGAAGAGGAGCAAATTCTCCCCTGCAGCCTTCAGCTTTCAGAAGGAATGTGGCTCTGGACACCTTGACTTTGGACCCCAGGCTTTCAGAACAATGAGAGAATAAATTTCTGATGTTTTAAGCCACCTAGTTGGTGACAATTTATAACAGCAACCCTAGAAAAATAAAACAGCATGCATTACCTTTCTATATTCCAAAATCTTTGTATGACATCTGGCAAAAGGATGCTGAAACCGTGGTTTGAGAACTTTGAGAACTGCTGTTTTAAACACTGTTATTTGGATTTGTTTTCATTATAATATACAACCAGACCCAGACCTCCAGAATGATTTGGTGTATCTCTTTAAATTATCCCTCAATGTTGAATAAGTGCTTTTTTAATTTGGTTGTTGTAATTAGAATATTTTACATTATATGTATTATAGTTTCTAACTAGTTATTGCTATAAAAATTTATTAACCTTTTAACATTTATAACAAACCATCTTAAAAACTCTTTTTGAAAGTTAAACAGCTTTTCGATTTACTTTCATATGTTTTCCCCATAAATAATGTATCATTTACAGATAAAATAATTTGGGTTCTTTCCAATATTTACACCATTTGTCTCTCTTTGCCTTATTGGTTTGTTCAAAATGTCCAGAACAATAGAGATAATCATAAGCATTTTTGCCTAAATTTAGGTACTTCTTGTAGTATATAATTATTGAAGATGATGTTGAATGATTATTTTATATGCTCTTGTCATCAGTAAAATATTCTTTTTTCTGCTATACTAAGATTTTTTAAATTAATAATGGATGTTTAATGTTACCTAGTATCTATTAAAAAGAGATTGTGTATTTTCCTTTACAATGGTATTTCTTCCTTGCTTTCTGACTTAAACCCAGATTGATAATTATTTATCATTATTTTGTGAATTGTATGAATTTCATTTATTAGTATTTTATTCAAGACTCATCTACAGCTGAGTTATGTGCAGTTATCTAGTTTGTGTTATCATTTTAAGTGTTTAATTTCCACAAAGTTAGGAAGTATCCCACCTTCTCAATGCTCTTCTTATCTTTATTAAATAAGGCAAGCATATAACCAAAATATAGAAAAATACACTAAAAGGCTTCTAATGAAATAAAGCATCCCTCTGTCTATTTTTCTACATTTTAGTTTCATTCCTACTTTTATCTTATCTCAGCTATTTTTTCTAGTATTAATCTTCACATTTCTACATAATTACTTATAGTGTTGTTTCTTGATTTACCAAATGTAAACACTATTTATTAAACTTGTAGTTATAGAAAGTATTCTTTACACAACTCTCTAACTTTTGCTTCCCTTAAACTCTCAATATCATTACAGGAAAAATAGTTGATTAAATACTTTATGATTATATTGCTTATATCTGAGATAGAATGTTCTATGATTATGCTTATTTTCTAATGTAACTTTTCCTGTTATCAATAACCGTTTTTACATTACCACAGTTTTCTCTGTACTTTCCACTATTGTTTAAATATCCGCATTATCTATCAACAATTTTTTAAACACTTGAATGCAGACCTCGACTTATTTCTTTGTAGACTTGTTGCACAGTCATCTGCAGCAGATTCCCTTCATTAATGCCTCGTTCCCTATCTTGTGCCTTTCTCTGTCTTATTTGCTTTCATCATTTTGCTAAAGAACAACTCAATAGCTTCTGAAAAAGAGTACATACAGGTAAATTTTTCTAGTCCTTTCATGTTTTGACTCTAGATTGGTAGGATGTCTGGGCATACAACTCTTCACTAAAAATAATTTTCACTCAAATGTGAAGGCTCTGCTTGACAGTCTTCTGGCATCCAATTCTACTTTTGAAAAGTTATAATGTCGGCTTGGCGCCTGTGGCTCAACTGGTTAAGGCGCCAGCCACGTACACCTGAGCTGACAGGTTCAAATCCAGCCCGAGCCCACCAAACAACAATGACAGCTGCAACCAAAAAATGGCCGGGCGTTGTGGCGGGTGCCTGTAGTCCCAGCTACTTGGGAAGCGGAGGCAAGAGACTCGCTTGAGACCCAGAATTGGAGGTTGCTGTGAGCTGTGATACCACAGCACTCTATCCAGGGTGACAGTTTGAGGCTCTGTCTCAAAAAAAAAAAAGAAAGAAAGAAAAGAAAAGTTATAATGTCATCTAATTATCCTTTGTAGATAATTTTTGGTCTTTTAAGAAGGAGCCTAACATATTTCTCTTTATCACTATTCTAAAATGTCCTGATGATATACTTAAGATCCCTTTTTTTATTCTTTAAACTGGACACCTGGGTCTTTACCATGTCAAGTCTCGAAAAAAATTCCCAGAAAAGAAAGATCTCGTATTAGTTTTCTAATAGTTTTTCTGTTTTCTCAGTTGTCTCTTCTTAAACCACCTATTGTTTAGATGTTGGACCTGATCCACTAATTTAAAAATATTATCTTTCTCATCCTGTTGCCAATTCTTTGTCTTTGCATTCCAATTTCTTTAGCTCTCAATCATTCAATGAAATGAGTGGGGTTATTCTATTTGAAATCCCTAAGAACAGCTATGTTCTAATGGTCCCTTTCATATAATGTTTTGTTTATAAACACAAATGTCTTTGTATGTGATTTTTTTCTCCTGTCTCTCAGAGCATATTAATGTCTATTACATATTTTGAGAAGACAGTGTAGTTTTCTTCTGTTCCTTGATATGTATTTTTATTTCTTCCATGATCCTTTTCCCATTTCATTTTCTGCTTGTGTTGTTCTTTGTCTTTAATGTTAAAAGTGCCCCCAAATATATGGTATGCTTCATCTGTCTCTTTGTCTATAAGTGAGTCAATAAATATTGATTGCCTCTGTGGTCATGAGCCAGCTTATTGAGTAGCAGTCAGTGATGTAATGAAACAATATGTCAGATTTTTCATTGAGAGACTGTCAAATATATTATAATGCCTGTGGATCCTTTGTCTGGAGCCATTCAGCTTTCTCAGAAGATAATCATCTGCTCTCCAATGAAAGGCAGGTTTGTGCTTGACTATGTGCATTCTGGAGATGTGGGCTTGGTGGGGGGGAGCAACATCAGGATGAGAGGATGGGGAGCAGAGGAAGGCGAAGCTGGAGACCTCACCCATGCACACCTGCCGAGTTTTCAGCATAGGGTCTGTCTTTCTCCTATCCATCACCCTTCCTAGTGTTTTGAGTCCAGAGTATCTACGGTTCTAACTCTCCTTAGAATAAGATGTAATGTCTTAAGGTAGTAAGTGAATAGGGACTGGCTAGGCATGAAACCACTGAAAGTACTGCAGGTACTTAGCACTGAATTTTTTTTTTAATTTTTATTAAATCATAATTGTGTGCATTAGTGCAATCATGGGGCACAATGTGCTGACTTCATATACAATCTGAAATATTTTCATCAAACTGTTTAACATAGCCTTCATGACATTTTCTTAATCACTGTATGAAGACATTTA
>CAUYRH010024655.1:0-25026 GCA_963574655.1 Perodicticus potto | reverse complement strand
CGCAATATTCCATGGTATACATGTACCACAATATATTAATCCATTCACGTGTCAATGGGCACTTGGGCTTCTTCCATGACTTAGCAATTATGAACTGGACTGCAATGAACATTCTGGTTCATTGCAGAAAGCTAATATATAACTTTCATATAAAGGCTATAACCCAACTATAGCACAAGAATGTGGGGAAAGGGACAAGGGAGGGGGGGGAGGGGGGAGGATAGGTGGGGGGAGAGCAATTGGCAGGACCACACCTATAGTGCATCTTAGAAGGGTACAGGTAAAACTTACTAAATGCAGAATATAAATGTCTTTACACAATAACTAACAAAATGCCATGAAGGCTATGTTGAACAGTTTGGTGAAAATATTTCAGATTGTATATAAAACCAGCACATTGTACCCCATGGTTGCATTAATGTACACAGCTATGGTTTAATTTAAAAAAAGAGAAAAAAAGAAAAGACCAGTGATTTACAGGATTTGGGGGGAGGGAGGATGAATTGGTGGAGCATAGTGGATTTGTAGGGAAGTGAAGCTTCTCTATATGATCCTGAAATAAATGGTGGATACATGTCATTATACAGTTGTCCAAACCCATAGTATGTATGGCACCAAGAACCCTAATAGAAGCTACAGATTTCAGGTGATTATGATGTACCAATATAAAATTGTAACAAATGTACTATTCTGGTGGGCGATGTTGATAATGGGGGAGACTATGCATGTTGAGGGATAGCTAATATATAGGAAATCTCTAATTTTCTCTCAATTTTACTGAGGACTAAAACTTTTCTAAAAATAAACTCTAAAAAGTTGAGACACTTGCTAAACCTCAGAATTCACTTTCATAATGTATAAAAGTTCACCTATTTTTTAACATATCTTCATATTTTTAATCATAAATTATTTTCTAAGACTCATTGCTCTTTTGGAAATTTTAATGATCTACTATTTGATCCAACAATTCCACTTGAAAATATCAATCCCAAAGAAATGTTTTTACACATGCACAAGAAATGTATATAAGGTGTCGACTGCAACATTTCTCATAGTGTAAAAAATTTAAAACCAACATGTCCATCATTGGGAGATTGGCTAAATAAAATTCATTGCATCAAAACTATGATATCATATGGAATAAAGTGAAACTATGTAAGGTAATATGACAACATATTGAAGACATATTGTGTAATAAAAACATTTCAAACTAATGCTTGGAATTCAGCCTCATATTTGTAGGGAATCACATACACTAAGCAAATCCGCATAGTTTGATAAGTACCCACGTCATATGCAAATGCAATTGAAAAAGTTTTAGAAGGATAAACCCCAAACTGACATGTACCTCTGGAAAAGAACTAAGAAGAGTTTATACCAAGGAAGACTTTTTATTTTATTTCATAGTAGGTTTTATAATAAGATATTCATGTACTACTAATATAATTAAAAATAAAGTTTAAAACAATTATCCTTTATAGTTCAACTTATTTTGCCAGGTATATGTATACTCTCTGATTCTAAATATAGCCCTAATGTCCAAAATGAAGTGACACCAGATCTTAACTATAATTTTGAAGAATTCGAAATATAGAAAAGCTGGGTTGGGAAGAAAGCATTCTTATTCAAATACTAAAAAATTAAATAACTACAGTAAGAACATTGACCTCTAATAAAGCATATGTCTCATCATTGAATTACTCCCACTTTTACATGTGTGATCAAGTGTGAAAAACTTACTTTTAATTTACTTTACAAGACCTTCTCCATATCCTTCTCCCCCAACCACAGTACATTATTAAAGCAATAAAATAAATCAGATTCCACATAATTGAGCATCTCAGGCACACATAAAAAGTCAATTTAGCACAGAAGACCTTGAGAATGGTGGTAAAGGAAAGAGAGTCTTCACACCATTTAGACTCAACATATGCACCAAATCAAAAAAAGCAATGCTTTTCTTTAAAGTTCAGAAACATGGTTTGGACAGCACTTCCCATTATATTTCTGAAATATCACATCAACCATATTAGAATGCAGACATTCTGTCATATTTTTCTTCAGTGTGAAATATTTTAATATGATTTGATGGGTACCTGCTTTGAGATTTCAGGGGATACTATTAGAATTCTTGTAGGCAAATGATACTATGGGGTATTGGGCAACTTCTTAGAACCATGTAGTTCAATTATTATTTCAGTCACTGATCTAGATTAAATGGCACAGACGGAATTAGAATAAGCTTTGAATATGCCCTGGAATCCATCATAGGCTCACCTTTTCAAATTCTTATGTGAAAGCATACACAATATTGTTTATACAAAATCACTTTGCATCAATTTAAAGCAGGCACCCAAAAAATTGTGTGTGTCTACAGACATGAGCTTTAAAGGATCCAATCAAATAATGTTCTACTCATATGATGACCTTTTAAGTTTTACAAAAAACAAGTCTGCCATACTGAGCAAAAATTAAACTCAGAAAATTCTGTCTTCTATCCAAAACAGTGCTTCTCAGAAGCATTTTTCCCCAGAAGTTTATTTTTAGAACAGTTTTAGGTATCAGTAAAACTGAGAGGAAATTTTAAATTTTTTGTGAGATTTGATCAAAAATAGTTCTCTCTCCTGTTTAATTGTTATAGTCCATGACAGCAGCGGCAGTTTCTGTGCTCACCACTGAATCCCAGTGCCCACTTTAAGTCCTGGCACAATATTGGCACTCAGTAACTGTTGGTTAAATAGATGACTAAGTGAATGAGTTAGTAAGTACTTAATCATAGTAATGATCATCTAGTCATCTTACTGCTTGCTCCTTTAACAGAGTTTTACTGAATGAGACTTTGTTTCACATGCAAGTAAGCTATTTTGCTTTATTCCATTCTATTTACTAGTTAGAATCTCTAATGGTCTTTTGGCAGCCCTTGATTTCTTCTCTAGATTTTCCTTTCTTCCCCTGAGATTAATTCAAAATCTACAGGAATGTGGCCTGACTCCCTGTCCTCAGCATTGCTGGCAACAATTCTCAAAGCTGCCAATGACAGCTGTGGACATTCATTGGAAATGACAGACTTCAACATGGCATTGACTAGCATGATGTTTTCTCTAGTGCTTAAGGAGTTTGCTCATGTGTCAGAGCTGCTCATGTTAAATGATCTATTAGGTGCCATGATCTTCAAAAAGGTCATCTGTCACATTGTAGGCCAGAATGTCACCCCTATTTAATGGGATATGAAGTCAAATTCCCAACCTAACTAGAGGAAAATTGGCACATGCCACTGCTGACTGATCAAAAGCTGAGGGTTTTAGTTTACACCTCAATTGCACAAATGAAAGCTCCCCACTTTAACAAGTACATAAACATGTCATGGTTAAAAACTCTATGATTAAATGGCAATTGAATTTTAATAGTTATATAGTATTATTGGCTTAAAGTAATCTTATAAGGAACATTGTAATGATTAAGATAATGAAAATGTTTTTTGGCATCACAGTAAAAACTTTTGTGAGAAGTAAGTGAAAATCTGAAGCTAAATTTGCCAAGCAAGAAAAATCTTAATTATAAAGAAGTCTGAGAATTCATTTGCAGGTATGACTACATGACAATTGTGGGATTCCTGTGAAATCACCAAGTTGGCTGAAGGCAATGGCATGAACAGCAAGATCTAGTTTAGGCAGTGCCTGTGGCTCAAAGGAGTAGGGCACCAGCCCCATCTGCCGGAGGTTGTGAGTTCAAATTCAGCCCCGGCCAAACACACACACACACACACACATACAAAAGAACTAGCTTAAAAGATAAATCATAGCATCAATTAAATTAAAATCAAATTTAGAAAGTTTCCTTTAAGATGGTAGATACAGTGCTCTATAGGAAAGCCCCAAATAATTACTAGTAGGCTAACTGGCAATGGCAATTATAAGGATTAATATAGGGAAAATAATATAATTTATGAATAGTTTATAAAAAGTGTGTGTATGTATTATATTTGGTATGTTTTGATATTACAAAAGACATCATCTGGGTTCACTCTGAGCCTTTGTCCCAAAGTATTTAAAAGAAAAAGAAAAAATTTGTGCTTCAAACTGACATTTTGTTATTCATGCTTATGATTTTTACATGTCTTCCTTTTGTGTTTTTCCTAGTCCAAATGATCTTACCAATAACATAGTAGGCTATTAAGGTGATTTTGAGATATAAGTTCCATCTCTTAAAGAACTCATGGCTTTATAAAAGTTTTTAAATGGACTAAGAATTTTCAGAGTCTCAAATTCTCTTTTTCAGACAAGCATTTGAACCCAAAGATGTCAGATTATTTCTCCAAAACACACAGTGGCTAATGGAGCAGGGTTATACAGAAGCCTCCACACATACTGTCCTTTCCAATATATCATGACGCCTCCCACAGAACTTAATTTGTTCAGACATGATTAGTCCTTATAGGTTTTTGCTCAAGTGGCATGACTATCTCTTGAGACTTACAAGAGACATTAAAAGTATCAAACCACTAAAAATAATTGATAAATTGATGACATTATAATTTAGAAGTTTGGCTCAACAAAGGATACCATAAACAAAATGAAAGATAAGCTACAGATAAGGAGAAGACATTAGCATTGGACATAACTGGAAAAGGTTTAGTCTCCAGAATAAAGAGCTCCCACAATTCAAAAAGAAAACAGACAACTTGAAAAGAGAAAAATGGACAAAGGATACAAAGAAAAATGGACAAACCACAGACCAAGAAACCAAATGGATAATAGACAAATGGTAGGAAGTTATAAATTAAAACAACAATGAGATAGAACCAAATTGACAAAATAGAGTGACAATACTAAGTATTGGTGAAGATGGAGAATTATGGGAACACTGCTGATAAGAGTTTAAACTGGTACAATGTTGGAAAGAAATTTGGAGAACACTCAAAGAACTAAAAGTAGACCTACCATTCGATACTGCAATTCCTCTGCTAGTTATATACCCAGATGATCTAAAATCATTTTACAACAAAGATATTTGCACCAGAATGTTTATTACAGCCTAATCATAATAGCCAACACATGGAAACAGCCCAAGTGCCCAT
This sequence comes from Perodicticus potto, assembly GCA_963574655.1. Taxonomy (NCBI): domain Eukaryota; kingdom Metazoa; phylum Chordata; class Mammalia; order Primates; family Lorisidae; genus Perodicticus; species Perodicticus potto. The sequence continues at coordinate 19,949 of CAUYRH010024655.1, read as the reverse complement.
CAACCCATGAATGGATTAACAAATTTGGTACATGTATACCATGCAACACTATGCAGCCATAATAAAAGATGGAGACTTCACATCTTTTATGTTTACCTGGATGGAGCTGGAACATATTCTTCTTAGTAAAGTATCCCAAGAATGGGGGGAAAAGTATCCAATGTACTCAATACTACTATATATAAATATAAATCAATATATTACCACCTACACACTCATATGAATGGCAAAACATAACTATAGTCCAGAAAGTAAAAGAGAAGAGGGGAGAAAGGGGAGGGATGGGGGGATATGGCAAGAGGGATGGCATTTGGGGGGGACCTCACCTAATGTGCATGATGCAATGGTACATTTCAAAACTATTCAGAAATGAGTATAATTGTGATGGATGTGTTACTAGTTCAATGCAAACATTTCACATTGTATATCAAAGCAGTACACTGAACCCCATAAATGCATCAATGTATAAGTTATGACTTAATAAAAAATAATTTAAAAATAAATAAATAAACTGGTACAATGACTTTGGACAACCATTGACAATATCTTGTAAAGTTGAGAATGCTTATACGCTAAAATTCAGCAAACTTCTGCTGGATCATCAGTTCTCAAACAGAGGAGGGGTGGTAGTCCCCACATACCCTCTCCCCACTGTCCAGAAATTTGGCAAAGCCTGGAGACAATTTTGGTTGTCACAGATGAGGTAAGTGGAAGGAGGGACATGACTAGCTTATAGTGTACAGAAGCTGGAGATGCTGCTAAACAGCCTACAGTGCATAGGTGATCCTTACTCTGAAAGAATGACTTGGCTTGAAATGTCAATAGAGCTAAGTTGTGAAATTGTCTTTAGTGAATCAAATGGCGGCCTTCAAAAGACACGTACCTGAACAAATGAACGTAACCACGTTTTAGAAAGTGGTTTACACAGATGTAATTATTTTAAGGATCTTGAGATAAGATCATCTTGAATTATCCAGGTGGACCCTACATCTGGTGGCAAGTGTCCTTGTAGAAAGAAGGAAAAACATAGAAAAGAAGGGACACAGAGGAGAAGGCCACATAGAGACAGAAGCAGAGACACAGCCACAGACCAAGAAATGCCAACAGCCATAGAAGTTGGAAGAGGCAAGAAAGTGAATCTCCCCTTGAACCTCTAGCAAGGGGGTGCCCAACCTTTTTTCTTCTCTGTCACACATTGGGAAGAAGAGTTACCTTGGACCATACATTAAATACACAAACACAAACAAAAGCTGCTGAACAAAAGAAAAGATCCATACATCATTTTTGTGATTTCCACACCACAGATAAGCAAAATAGTCCTATGGTAGTTAGCATGTGGACCACAGTCCTCAGGTTGGACACCCATGCAAGGAAGTACCCAATTCCTCAAGGTCTTTGCCCTCCAGAACTATGAGAGGAAAAAAAATTATATTGTTTTAAGCCACCTAGTTTCTGGTAATCTGTCACAGCAACCTTAGGAAACAAATACTCTGCTCTAAACATACTCAAGAAAAATCCTTGCATAAAAAAAGGCACAAGATTGGTCATGGAAGTATTGTTAACTATAGCAAAAATTTTGAAACAACCTCAATTTCTTTCAAGAGGAAAATTGAATGGGGAGATATTGATCAAAGGATGCAATGTAAGTTCTAACATACAGCATGATTACTATAGTTAGTAATACCATAAGTGTGCTAAGAGAGTAGATATTCAATGTTCTCAGCACAAAAAAAAGGTCACTATGAAAGTGATAGATTGGTTGTGGTAATCACTTCACAACGTATAGCAAAACATCATTTTGTACACCCTAAATACATACAAGTTTCATCAATTATACCTCCATAAATCTGGAGAAAAATAGAATATATTACATTTTTGTAGAAAGAGATCATTTACAATTTGGAATTTTCATTCTAAAATATTAAGAGATTTAAATTAAAAAAAGAGGAAACCTGAAAAATATACTGAAGTATATTCACCTACTGCATTATAGAAGTTAAAATGAAATGAATTAGAGGTGTTTTATCAGCATGCATTAATTTAAAAGACATTAAGAGAATAAAAGCCAGATCAGAAGGCTATGTATGGTATATCATTTATATAAAATTTTAAAATATTCAAAAAGTAGTATATTTGTGAATATCTGACTATCTAAATTCATGCCAAAAGTATAACAATGTAGGTGGTAAACACTGAACTCATAACAGTAATTATTCTTGTAAGGATGGAGAGAAAAAGGAGAAGGGATGCATAGAAAGTTCATATTTGCATTTAAAATATCTAATCTCTTTAAGTGAAACAAATAGATATGATACAACTTTGGCACGATATTTAGATCTGATAAAGTCAAATATTTGACATGTTGTGATAGTTTCTATTCTTATCTATTTTAAAGCATTCATGATAAAATTAATTACTCAATGTTAAGACATTGAAATTTATGCTTTGTAACATAAATCAGAATGATATTTTCAGGTATCAGGAGAATAATGAGGAAAGAGTGAAACTATAAGAAAACAGGATACATTTTGGGTCATTTGCTACCACAGAGACTGAGCCCTAAAATGCTAGCAGATGACTGCACAGATAATTCTCTTTTTTAATGATTTTTTCAAGGTTTCTTCCTCACCTCTCTCTCTTCTTTTGTTATTTGGTTTTGGTTGAGAACATTCCTATGTGACCTCCTCCTTAGTTTTTCCTTTTTTTAACTCCAGCTCAAGATTGAATCTCTAATGTTTCTAAAAGAGAGGGTAAAATGAAGAGAGATCATCAGTAGCCAATCTGGAGATTTGCATCAGTGAACTGTACTATGCTAATGAAACTCTTCCTGGCTTTAAAGGAACTACAGCAATGAGACTTTTTGCAGAACCTCTGAGCAGAACACCCAAGCTGTTGTATCACTTCTTCTGTATCATGGCTCAAAGGTTCCTCTAAGAAGGCAAGGCGGGCAACATGAATGAATTATGCAAACCTAGTACAGTTTGTGATAATGTACAAAGTCCAAGTCCAGTCTGTGATTATGAACCTAGTCAAAGTACAACAAAAAGAAGAGTTAGGGAAAGTAGTTGACAAAAAAAAAAAAAACAAAAAAATTAAAAATGGTGCTTATGGTATGGGGAAGAATAGCAGTCCAAAGATGATGTTTTGGAAAGCAAAAACATCCAGGTTACCTAATAGCTTAACATACCTAGGCAACTGCTCATCCTTGCCTTCATATTGCTTTTGATGGCAAAGATTGGATTCTGGTAATTGAATGATTAGTTTGCAATAATTAGGGATATAGAGCTATCACATCTGTTCTTCTGCCCATAATGACTATTATAAAAGGATATCCTTCACTTGTGAAATTTTGTACTAGATGAGGTAATTCCAAATGTGAGAGGAAAACACAGTGCTATTCTTTAAAAAACAAAACAAAACAATATAAAACCCTGTATTTTTATTTTTTTCAGTTCATTATCTTTGTCTACCACCTATGATCTACTACAAGACCTTGAATTATCAACTTATTCTTAGCATTACTCTTTTTTTTTTTTCCATAGCATTACCCTTGCTAACCTTAATGTTAACACCGAAGCTTCTAGACCAGTGGTTCTCAACTTGTGGGTAGTGACCCCTTTATAACAATGAAAATACATCACGGCATTAGGAAGGTTGAGAACCACTGTGACAAATGCTGTCTTTGGGCTTTGCATTGAATCAGGTTTTCCCCCAGGATGTCCTCATTAGAACAAATAATTAAATATTTATTTATACAATCATTTTTCTGCTTTATACTCACTTAGCTAGACTTGAAGGTCCGGGAGGGGAAGGACAATGACTGCCTCGTCCACCACTGTATATTAATGCCCAGCATGGTTTATTCCACAGCAGGTGCATAATTATGTCCTCCCCCAAAATTCACAGGTAGAAACCCTAACCCCCAATGTGGTTTTACTTGGAGACAGGCCTTTAAGGAAGTAATCAAGAGTAACTGAGGCTGTAAGGTTGGGGCCCTAGTCTGATAGAAGTGGTGTCCTTACAAGAGAAGAGACACCAGAGCTTGCTCTCTCTTAGTCACACACAGAATATCACATGAGGACTCAGCAGAAAGAAGCAGCTGTTTACAAGCCAGGAAGAAAGACCTCTCCAGAAACTAACCCTCATGGCACCTTGATCTGAACTTTGAGCTTCTGGAACTATGAGAAAATAAATTTCTGCTATTTAAGCAGTTTGTGGCATTTCATTATGGCTGCTAAAGCTAATACAGTGCTCAATAAATTCTTGTGAAATGAATGGTATTGTGGTGAAAATAATGAATATAATAAATTATGGTTGGTAGAGCTTGAACATTATTGAACCAATATTATTTAATAATTCAGACTGGGTTCTTCATAAATAAACAAAATTAAATCTCACTCCCAGATCAAAGATATTAAAATTACATTTAACAAGAATAAATGGAGAAAAACAAAGTTCATTCTTGATTGTGTTTTTTAAATAAGTGGAAGTATTCATTTCAATTTTTAAAACATACTTGACCTTCCTAATCCATCTTGATAATTCCCATAATTATTAAATAACAATTCAAAATGTTAATACAATTCAAAAAGTGTTGAGTTAATTCTATGTCCAAAGTTCCCTGATTGCCTTAAGCCTTTATTCACTTGAACATGGACTTTAAGAGTGAATATTCAATTTTCCTTTGGGATGTAAGTCATTTCTTCTTATCCATATATGTACATATATAACTATGTATTCCCAAGTCTCCTCCCATCAAAATAATATTTCTTTTATCATCTCCCCTGGTAACCCCTTCATTTGCTGCATAGCACTTATTACATTAGAAATTATATATTTATGTGCTTTTTAACATGGCTCTTCCACTAAACAGTATATTCCATGAGGGAAGAGACTATAGCAAATTTTATCTTACCATACCCTTCCTTGTTCTTACTATGCCTACCACATAATAGGCACTCAAGATATATATATGCATGGAGTAAATAATTTTAGTGAAATAATTAGATTTTCTACCCATTTTACCAAACTCCAAGAGTAAATAAAAATTACTGCCTTTATTTTAATGTCTAAAATCAGTCCAATAATGAATTCCAAAGGACTATTTTGGAATTATTTGTACATCCTCAGAATTCTGGGCTACAACCATGGGCAACGTAGACCCATTTTCTCTCGCCAAAGTAGAATGAATCTGTCAAAAGAAATAAATGCTGTCAATGACTTTCAAACACGCTTCTGGGCGACTGGCAATAAAAAGAGAATAAAACTGACTTTGCCAAGTGGATCAGCCATTCTCTCTGAATTAGCACTCATATGGTTGACGTAGCGCCCTGGAAATTTTCTCTAAGAGTCCAGAAGACAAATACATTTGCTTGTGAATGTGTTGCTTTTGTTATTTGTTGTGACTCACAGAGACCCATGTGTGCTATTGTGGGTCATAACAAAAAAAGTCATACAAAGATAACCATTGATATCAAGAATGAATGCCCCTTGGCTAAGAAATCATATATGAGCAAATCTTTCTGACATGCTCAGGTGACCTATGTCATTATCTAGCCATTTAAATCTCTAGAAAAGCCTTTGGACAATAAGCTGAGAGTGTTTCATAGTCTTTAAAATCAAGTCTATCAGAAAACACTGTTAAGCAGGAAAAGTTCATGACACAAATCTTTGTTTAAAGTTTAATAACTCTTTCTACATTCTCATCTTCTGGTCATATAGGGAAGTGCACTATACTCAGTGGACCTACTGATAAGCCAAAAATAAATTTGAGAGGTGCATTAAGCCTCTCAGTCCATTAGGATACCATTTATTGCATTGGAGGAGGTCATTTACCTACAGCAAAGAGCAAAGGTCCCTCTCAAAGAAGAGCCATTTAATCCCAGCACCCTCCCATGATCTGCCCAATGTGCCTTTTCTAGTTTAATTTCCTCTGTAGGTTTTCTTTTATTTGTCCTATTTTGTTTATCCCATTTTATAATCACGTTGTCTAATTTAAACTTAATTAAAACTTTCAATTAGAAAAAAAAAATAATAGTTCTAGAGACCTTCCAGGAAATACTTCATTAATGGGAACTACTTAATAAGCAAAATATCTCACTGTGAAGAGTAGATCCAAAGCACCAAAGGTCCAATGCATTTTTTCTCCAAAGCCTAACTTAAATTGGCTAGAGATGTTTAAATGCCTCAAGGCTAGAGAGTTTGAAGTCTAAAACCACACAGCTTTAGCTTCAGGTGCAGGAGTGTATTGCCTCCACCTGACCGTTGTGATTGACTCTGGAGTGAACCCAAACCAGAGCAAACAAGCCAAACCAATGAAAGGACTTTTTTTGAAAATACTGGGAAAGATGCTCTATCTTGTCTATGTTCACGACACAAATTGTTCTGATACCGAACAATTCTGAAAGTTTTTGAAGCCTAAGAAGCTCATGAGCATAAGGTAGAGTCCAAAAATCAAGAAATAAATTCCTAAAAATATTATTTAAACACTTGGTCAAGCTGTGTCTGAAGTAAATGGAACTATACTTTGCAGGTACATAGGCAAAATAAAAAGGGAAAATAAAAAGCTCCTCCTCACTTTTTTTTCCTACTTAAAACCTCATACCTACTATTCATCAACAATTGCACTGACCCTAGTCCTTTTACATCATGTTCTATCATTTGCAGCTGAGATATTCCTGATAAACATAGGTAGGTTCTGTTATCATCTCCTTTTTTGCAAGATAGGATACTAAGACTCAGAGAAGTTGAGCAGGATCATGCAGCTAGTGAGTGGCGCAGCTGGCCTCTAAACTTGGTCTGGCTCCAGAGCTCATATCTTAACCACAGGCCCATTTCACACAATTTACACATTGACTGTTATTAGGACTATATTAATCAGAGTTCGCTATAAAAACAGGATCAACAGCCAAAAGATAGATAGAGATTTAAAGAATTGGCTCACATGATTGTGGAGGCTTGGTGAGTCCAAAAGCTGATAGACTAGACCAACAGGCTAGAGACTTGGGTAAGAGCTTCAGCTCGAGTTCCAAGGCAGTCTGCTGAAAAATTACCTCTCGCTTATGAGAGGTCAATCTATTCCATTAAAGCCTTCGAATGGTTATATGAGGCCCATGCACCTTATGGATGAGGCTTTTTTACTCAAGGTCAGCTGATTTAAATGTCAATCTCATCCAAAAAAATAATAATAAATAACAGAACACCTTCACAAAAACAAGAATAGTGTTTGGTCAAGTATCTGGGTGCCATGGCCAGGCCAAGTTGACACAAAGCTAATCATCACCAGGACTTATGAAGGCAATGCCTTTGCTTCTTGGTATAGAACATGGCAGATTCACCCACTTAAGGAAAGTTTAATGATAGGCTCAATCTCCTGAAGATTAGCAGCTGTCTTGCACTGACATAAGGTGATCCTCCCAGAAGTTTTATAAACATTGGTGGGAGTTTGGCTTAGAAATTTGTCAAAGGTTAGTCTGGACACGACTGCTCCTGCCCCAGTCCTCCCAGGTGGTTCCTTCCATACAGGTTCTTGTCAAAACTGGTCACCAGAAGCATGAAACTGAGAAGCAGAAGCTGAGAGCTTATGACTGGCAAGGAGGAAATCTCTGTCCCCTGGTTTTCTGTCCTAAAGGAATGTAGTCACCCTATAAAGAAAATAAATATCATATTATCATATAAAGCGGGACTCCTAAAGAGTATTTGTAAGAGATTGCCATCTCTTCCAGACTTGCCTTCTTTTTTAACGTCACTGTTTATTTTGTGGTTGAGATATCACCTATCTCAAAAAAACATTTGGGTTAGGTCCTATATACTTTTTCTTATTTTTACTCTCACTTTCAAGGTTTTTCAGTTTTTCTTCTTGAAGTATTTTTCTCAATATGTACCCTAAATGTTTTTATACAGAGGATGCACATTTTAAGAAAAGGATAAAGTACATTAAAATTATAATATTCAAGTCATATTTGGCTTTTGCACTTACAAGAGGTGTTCAAATGTGACTTGAGTTTATCTTTTGTTACTGGTATATATCTAGTATTATAATTTCAATATAATTTCTTTTCCTTTATTAAAATAGTATATATTTTTTGGCAACCTGTGGTATTTTTCCAAGCAGATATAACTGGGGAAACCTACAGACTATAATTCCCTGTGTAGAAGGCAAATCTGACTTACTGAGATGATGAGACTTCCTGACTTACCATCTCTGTCTGTTACCATATGGGACATCATGTCCATTGTGATATAAAAAGCACCCCAGATAGTCACATGCCATAAGTCAGAGGGTACCAGTGTTATATGTATGACTACACCTTTTATGCCTCTGGAGATCATTTTAGTGACAACTGATCAGAGCTGCAGACCTGACCTCTGTCAGGAACTAGAGGGCTGCTAAAACACCTCAAGAGTAAGTGAACAGTAGACAGCCCATGGTCAAGTTTCAAGCCTGTGATACCAAGTGAACAATAAGATGGCTTTATTTTATAAATAGACTTTCCCAAGACTCTCCTACAGATTCACAGAGAAACCACTTGTGGATTTCTTCCCCCAATTAAGAGGATCAAGTAGAAAATTTCTAGATTAGGAGATATTCTTAAAAAATACTTACAAAAGTAAAGTTTCAGTCAATGTAGTAGGATCTCTTATAGGCTCCCTGGACTTAGAATGTTAGTACCTAAGGAAAAGACAGGATCTTCTTGACCTCCAGACCCACTTAGAATGTTTTTGGAGTATAGAGAGGCAGGTGAATTTCTCTGCCCCTCCATTTCTCAGTAAAACACCAGGTTATAGTCCTTAAAAGTTATTTTAAACATCCTAAAATGAAAATCTCAGATCACTCCCCTGATTTCCACCCTCAGTAACTTCCAACTGCCCTGTGGATTAATAATAAAAATAGTAACACCAGCGGCTGGCATTGTGTGCCGTAGATCAAGCACAGCACTAAGTGTTTGACTTCACCTGCCCTCTCCCCAACCTCCTACTCTGCCTCAAAATGTCCTCAAAAATACCAGACTCTTCCACCCTCTCCAGGCCTCCCAATATGCTGTTTGCTCCCAAATTTCCCCCTGGCCAACTCCCCTCCTAGTCATTCTGCACATATCAGCTTAAACACCAAATTCAGAAGAAGGCAACCATTTTACCACAAATGTGGCCCCCAGTACATCACTCATTGTTTTGTGTACAATATGTCCTTAGTAATATTTAATAAATGAATGTATGAAAACACTCCCCTCGTGACATAGGACATGATGACATCATCTCTGATACCTTCCCAGTTTGTTCCCCAGAATTTGACGGTGGGGAACAAATATTCCCTAAGAGGAAGCTTCTTTGCCATGAGTCTTTGACTATCAATTGCTAGGTGAGCTACCTGAATGCATATCCCACTTGGCTTTGGGCCATGACTCCTCCCTCTGACCTTCCCTGACTAGGGACTGTACTCTAAAGACCTCACCATACTCTTTTCAGTGGCCTTTGTGGAGAAGCATCCTCATGTATCTACAAGGTTGTTAAACCCAATTTATCAAAAGCTCTGATAGTGCTAAATAACAGATACATGTTAGTGCAACATTACCAACAAACCTTTCAGGTGGAAGAAATTTTCATTGAGGATAGACCTACTATGTGTCAAAATCCTTAATAAAGTTAATGTCTCTATAATGATAATAACAACAACATCACAACTAGTTCTTGAGCACCAGCTTATACTAAACTTAAAAGGTATAACATTTATTTCACAGATAAGGAAAATGAGGCCCAGAACTTGCTCAAGTTCATTCAGTAAATGAGAGCAGAGGCAGGAATTTAATCCACTACATGGATGTAGTTCTAAATGTGGTTTAAGAACCCCAGACATTGGAACTCCCTGGTGCTTATTTAAAATACAGACTTTGGATACACTGACATTGTAATTAGAATCTACAGAGAGATTGGAATTAGAATCCAATCCCCACAGTGACTGGAATTAGAACTTCTCAGAGTGGGGTCCATTAAGCTGCCTCTTAATTCACCTTAAAATTTGGAAAACAGCACACTAAATTACAGTCTTTCCACAAGCTGCCTCAAATCCACCACTTTCTGTAGTTAACTTCTCTCTGCTTACCATATCCTTAAAAAGTAGATTCTAGACCAATTTAAAAAGGAACATCTACTCTCATCTTAGCCACCCCAGAACCTATCTACATCCCCAAATTTTCTGATAAGGATAAGGAACTGAAAGAAGAAAACAAAACAAAGTGTTTTCATGCACACAAGTGTGACTGTTTATGTATTCATGGCTAAATACCTTTTAACCTTTTAATTATACTTATTATTTAACCTTTTTAAATTATAGGTTCACAGGAAGTTGCAAAGAAATGTACAGAAAGGAAAGTCTACTGTGCCCTTCATCTAACATCCTCCAGTATTAACCCCTCATATAGTACAATATCAAAACCTGATGGTTGACATTGATATAATTTATAGATCTCATTCAAATACACACATTTATGTGTGTGTGTGTGTGTGTGTGTGCATGTGTAATTCTATGAAATTTTATCACATATTTAGCTTTGGTAACTACCACTAAAATCAACTCCTTTTGTGCTACTCCTTTTTAACCACATCCCCATTTGTCTCCCCTCCATAAGCATTAATCTGTTACCCATCTTTATAATTTTGTTGTTTTAAGAGTTCTGTATAATGGAATCTATCAATACTTGATCTTTTGTGATAAGCTTTTTCACTGAGTGTAATCTCATTAAGGTTCATTCAAGGCACATTGAGATGTGAATACCAGTAATTCATTCACTTTTATTTCCAGGTAGTATCCCAAAGTATGAGCAAGCCTCAGTTTGTGTGACCCATTGAAAGATATTTGGACCTATTAAAAATAAGGCTGCCATGACCGTTGATGTAAAACTTCTGTATAAACCTAAGTTTATTACTTTCTCTGTGATAAATGCTCACATGTGTAATTTATGAATCATAGGATAAGTTTGATTTTTTTTGTTTTAAAGGAAAATGTCAAACTATACTAGCTACATATTAGTAATCCAGTTTCTATATCCCTTCCAGCATTTGGTGTAACAAAATTGTGTCACATGCTAACAACAATTGTATTTCTTCCTTTTTAATTTGTATGCCAAATATTTCCTTTTTTTCTGCCTTATTTCACTGAGTAGAAATTCTAATACTATGTAAAATAATCTACATGAAAGTAAGAAAAGAGAAATAGGAGGAAAAGAAACACAGAAAATAAACAGACTGTAATAACAATGGCAGAGTGACATCCTAACATATGAATAATTACTTTAACTATAAATGGTCTAAATATACCAATTAAAAGACAGAGACTGCCAAAATGGGTAAAAATTCATGACCCAATTATGCTATCTATAAGAAATTCACTTCAACCATAAATGTATAGGTAGGTTGAAAGTAAAAAATATTAAAAATTATATATCATGATTCTGAAATTTAGATAGCAGATAGTTTCAGAACCACAGCATAACTCAATCCAAATAAGACATCTCCTAGGCACATTATAATTAACTTCACCAAAGTTAATATGAAGGAGAAAATTCTACAAGCAGCCAGATGTAAGAAAACCATAACCTATAAGGGGAATAATATTAGAATGATTGAAGATCTCTCTGCTGAAATATTTCAAGCTAGGAGGGGATGGTCATCTACTTTCAACCTCCTAAAACAAAACAATTTTCAACCCAGGATCCTGTATCCAGCTAAACTGAGTTTCATTTATGAAGGAGAAATTAAATACTTTAATGATATTAACATGATGAAGACATTTGCAATAACTAAACCAGCTCTCCAGGATAGTCTCAGATCCATCCGCCACAATGACCACCACAACACTTTACCCCCCAAGTAAACTCAACCAGAAAATTTTGATCAAAACCCAATATCCATAGTTGTGAAAGGATTAAAAACGTCCACGGGAATTTCGAAAAATTTGACACCCAAAATAATACCAGGCTTATCACTACTCTCAATTAATGTAAATGGCTTAAATTCCCCTATAAAGGGGCACAGATTGGCTGCCTGGATACAAAAACTCAGGCCAGATATCTGCTGAATAGAAGAATCTCATCTTATCTTAAAAGATAAATATAGACTCAGGGTGAAGGGATGGTCATATATAATTCAGGCAAATGACAAACAGAAAAAAGCAGGTGTTGCAATTTTATTCACAGATGAAATAGGCTTTAAACCAACAAAAGTAAGGAAAGATAAGGATGGTCGCTTCATATTTGTTAAGGGCAACACTCAACATGATGAGATTTCAATTATTAATATTTATGCACCCAACCAGAATGCTCCTCAATTTATAAGAGAGACTCTAACTGAAATGGGCAACTTGATTATCTCCAGCACTATAATAGTCAGAGATTTTAACACTTCTTTGGCTGTGTTGGATAGATCCTCCAATAAGAAACTAAGCAAAGAAATTTTAGACTTAAATTAACCATTCAACAATTGGATTTAACAGACATATACAGAATATTTCATCCTAACAAAACTGAATACACATTCTTCTCATCAGTGCAGGGAACATCCTCCCAAACTGATCAAATCTTACGTCACAAGGCAAACCTCAGCAAATTTTAAAAAATAGAAATTATTCCTTGTATCTTCTCAAACCATCATGGAATAAAAGTTGAACTCAGTAACAATAGGAATCTGCAAACCCACACAAAGACATGGAAACTAAATAATCTTATGCTAAATAATAGCTGGGTCATAGATGAGATTAAGAAAGAAATTACCAAATTTTTGGAGCAAAATCATAATAAGGACACAAACTACCAGAACCTCTGGGATACTACAAAGGCAGTCATAACAGGGAAATTTAGGGCATTGCAAGCCTTCCTCAAGAGAACAGAAAGAGAGGAAATCTACAACTTAATGGGACAGTTCAAGCAACTGGAAAAGGAAGAACATTCCAATCTCAAAACCAGGAGAAGAAAAGAAATAACCAAAATTAGAGCAGAATTAAATGAAATTGAAAATAAAAGAATTATACAACAGACCAATGAATCAAAAAGTCGTTTTTTTGTAAAGGTCAATAAAATAGATAGACTTTTGGCTAACCTAACCAGAAAAAAAAAGAGTAAAATCTCTAATTTTATCAATCAGAAATGACAGAGATGAGATAACCACAGACTTCACAGAAATTCAAAAATAGATGCAGCCTGTGGCTCAAGCAGTAGGGCACTGACCCCATATGCCAAAGGTGGTGGATTCAAATCCAGCTCTGGCCAAAAACTGAAAAAAAAAGAAAGAAATTCAAAAAATACTTAATGAATATTACAAAAAACTCTATTATCAGAAATATGAAAATCTGAAGGAAATCGACCAATACTTGGAATCACACCATCTTCCTAGACTTAGCCAGGAAGAATTAGAAATGTTGAACAGGCCTATATCAAGTTCTGAAATGGCATCAACTATACAAAATCTTCCCAAAAAGAAAAGTCCAGGACCAGATAGCTTCACATCAGAATTTTACCAAACCTTTAAAAAGGAACTAGCACCCATATTATTTAACCTTTTCCAAAATATAGAAAAAGAAGGAATACTTCCCACATATGCTATGAAGCAAACATCATCCTGATCCCCAAACCAGGAAAAGACCCAAAAACAAAAGAAAATTACAGACCAATATCTCTAATGAATATTGATACAAAAATATTTAATAAGATCCTAGCAAACAGAATCCAGCAACACATCAAACAAATTATATACCACAACCAAGTGGGTTTTATCACAGACTCTCGAGTCTGGTTTAATATATGTAAATCTATAAATATAATTCAGCACATAAACAAAATAAAAGACAAAGACCATATGATCCTCTCAATTGATGCAGAAAAAGCTTTTAATAATATCCAGCATCCTTTTATGATCAGAATACTTAATAAAATAGGTATATAAAGGACATTTCTTAAACTAATAATAGAGGCCAGATACAGCAAACCTACAGCCAATATTATATTGAATGGAATAAAATTGAAAACATTTCCACTCAGATCAGGAACCAGGTAAGATTGTCCACTATCTCCACTGCTGTTTAACATTGTAATGGAAGTCTTAGATACTACAGTTAGGCAAGAGAAGGTGACCAAGGGTATCCATATAGTGTCATAGGAGATCAAACTTTTACTTTTCACAGACGGTATGATTGTATACCTGGAAAACCCCAGGGACTCAACCACAAAACTCTTAGAAGTGATCAAGGAATACAGCAAATCTCAGGCTACAAAATCAATAATCACAAATCAGTAGCATTTATGTATACCAACAATAGTCAAGCTGAAAAAACTGTCATGGATTCTATTCCCTTTACAGTAGTGCTAAAGAAAATGAAATATCTGGGAGAGTACCTAACAAAGGACGTGAAAGAGCTCTATAAAGAGAACTATTAAACTTTGAGAAAAGAAATAGCTGAAGATGTCTTTCACTTCACTTCAAAGAAGTGAAAGACCTCTATAAAGAAAATTATGAAATCCTAAGAAAGGAAATAGCAGAGGACCTTAACAAGTGGAAGAACATACCATGCTCATGGCTGGGAAGAACCAACATTGTTAAAATGTCTATACTTCCCAGAACAATTTACTGATTCAACACCATCCCCACTAAAATACCAACATCCTACCTGGAAAAAAGGATTCTGCACTTTGTAAGGAACCAGAAAAAACCTCGTATAGCTAAGGCAGTTCTTAGTAATAAAAACAAAGCCAAGGGTACCACCATACCAGATTTTAGGCTGTATTACAAGGTCATAGTGGTCAAGACAGCATGGTACTGGCACAAAAATAGACATAGATACTTGGAGTCGTATAGAAAACCTGGAAATGATACCAAAAACTTACAGCTATCTAATCTTCGATAAACCAAACAAGAGTGTTCACTGGGGGAAAGACTCCCTATTCAATAAACGGTGCTGGGAGAATTGGATATCCAAATATAAAAGACTGAAACTAGATGCGCACCGTTCTCCACTCACAAAAATTGATTCAAGATGGATAAAGGACTTAAATTTAAGGCACAAAACGTTAAAAATCCTCAAAGAAAGAATTGGAAAAACACTGGAAGATATTGGCCTGGGGAAAGACTTTATCAGGAAGACTGCCATGGCAATAGCAACAACTGCAACAATAAACAAATGGGACTTAATTAAACTGAAAAGCTTCTGTACAGCCAAGGAAACAACAACCAAAGCAAATAGACAACCTACCCAATGGGAAAGGATATTTGCACATTTTGAATCTGACAAAAGTTTAATAACCAGGATCTATACACAACTGCAATTAATCTACAAGAAAAAAACCAACAATCCCATACATCAATGAGGAAGAGAGATGAATAGAATTTTCTCTAAAGATGACAGATGAATGGCCAGTAAACACTTGAAAAAATGCTCATCATCCCTAAGTATTAGAGTACTGCAAATTAAAACCACCCTGAGATACCATCTAACTCAAGCGAGAATGGCCTATATCACAAAATCTCAAAATTGCAGATGCTGGTGCAGATGTGAGGAAAAAGGAACACTTTTACACTCCTGGTGGGATTGCAAACTAATACAACCTTTTTGGAAGGAAGTATGGAGAAAGCACAAAGAACTCAACCTAGACCTCCCATTTGATCCCGCAATCCCATTACTGGGCATCTATCCAAAAGAAAAAAAAAAATTTAACATAAAGACACTTGTACTAGGCTATTTATTGCAGCCCAATTTACAATTGCTAAAATGTGTAAACAGCCTAAATGTCCTTCAACCCAGGAATGGATTGGTAAGCTATGGTATATGTATACCATGCAATATTACTCAGCTATCAAAAAACAGTGGAGATTTTGTAGCATTTGTACTAACTTGGATGGAGGTGGAACATATTATTCTTAGTGAAAAATCACAGGAATGGAGAAGCATGAATCCTATGTATTCAACTTTGATATGAGGATAATTAATGACACCGTCGGGCATGGGGGAAGGAGAGAGCAGACAAAGAGAAGGAGGGAGGGGTGAGGGAAAGAAAATAGTAACTAATTCTCACATAAATTGGACTCAATTTTGACCAAAGTACATTACTTAGACATTAATTTTTAATTCAACTTGTCAATATATTGTTTAGGATATTGCATCCTCATTTATAAGTGAAATATGTTTTTAATTTCCCTTTATAACAATATATTTTCTCCAATTTCAATATCAGGTGTATCCAGATCAAGTAGAATGATTTTGAAATATTTCTTCTTTTTATATTGTCTATAAGATTTGGCATGATCTGTTTTTTGAAACTCTCTTTTACTTTTATTTATATAATATTAGTTGTCTATTTTTTTGAGACTTAAAAAAAAAAAGACGTTAAATGATGACTTCATACTGAGCCACAGAGTCAAAGCATTTTATAATAGACATACTCTTATTTGACAATGTGAACGCTACTTTCTTGGCATTATTATTATTAATATTGCTTAATATTTTCATGCAGTAATCGTCTGTTTTCTTTTCTGAATGTATTTATCTTTGTTCATTCTTTACATACTTTTTATTTCTAGTCCTTATCATAAACATTGTTATTGTTATTAAATTTTAAGCCTTTTAAATTCTGTGAAGGCAAAAAGTGGAAACCTAATTAACACATGTATATGTAAAAATAAAAAAAAGAAAAAAGAAGAAAAGAAGGAAAAAGCTGAAGATGTCAACAAATGGAAAAACATAGCATACTCATGGCTGGGAAGAATCAACATTGTTAAAATGTCCATACTATCCAAATTAATCTACAGATTTAATGCAATCCCCATTAAAGCACCTCTGTCATACTTTAAAGATCTGGAAAAACTAGTACTTCATTTTATATGGAAACAGAAAAAACCTCCTATAGCCAAGACATTACTCAGAAATAAAAAATAAAAAATTAGGTGGAATCATGCTACCAGACTTCGACTATACTATAAATCTATAGTGATCAAAACAGCATGGTATTGGCACAAAAATACAGAGGTAGATGTATGGAACAAAATTGAGAACCAAGAGATGAATCTAGACACATATCATCATTTGATCTTCAATAAGCTTATCAAAAACTTAAATTGGGGAAAAGACTCCCTATTTAACAAATGTTGCTAGGTGAAATTGGCTGGTGACTTGTAGAAGACAGAAACTGGACCCATACCTTTCACCTTTAATAAAAATTGACTCTCATGGGATAAAAGAATTAAACCTAAGACATGAAACCATAAAGATTCTTGTAAAGAGTGCAGGAGAAACACTTTAAGAAATTGGCCTGGGAGAAAACTTTATGAGGAGGACCTCCATGGCAATTGAAGCAATACCAAAAATACATTACTAGGATCTGATCAAACTAAAAAGCTTCTGCACTGCCAAGAACACAGTAAGTAAAGCAAGTATAGACTGCCCTCAGAATGGGAGAGGATATTTTCAGATTACTTTTCCAACAAAGGTCTGATAACCAGAATCCACAGAGAATTCAAACTTATTAATAAGAAAAGAACAAGTGATCCCATTTCACTATGGGCAAGAGACCTGAACAGAAGCTTCTCTGAAGAAGACAGGTGCACGGTATACAGACACACGAAAAAATGCTCATCATCTTTAATCATCAGAGAAATGCAAATCGAAACCACTTTGAGATACCATCTAACTCCAGTAAGAGTAGCCCACATACAAAATCCCAAAACCACAGATGTTGGCATGGATGTGGAGAAAAGGGAACATTTCTCCACTGCTGGTGGGAATGCAAACTAATACATTCCTTTTGGAAAGAAGTTTGGAGAACACTCAGGGATCTAAAAACTGACCTGCCATTGGATCCTGCAATTCCTCTACTAGGAGTATATACAAAAGAGCAAAAATCACTTTGCAGAAAAGATATTTGCACCAGATTATTCATTTCAGCTCAATTTGGAATAGCCAAATCATGGAAGAAACCCAAGTACCCATCAATCCATGAATGGATTAATAAATTGTGATATATATATATGTGTGTGTGTGTGTGTGTGTGTGTGTGTATGTGTGTGTGTGTGTATATATATATACATATCTATATGTATACATATACATATCTATATATATATCATGGAATACTATGCAGCCTTAAAAAAGATGGAGCCTTTACCTCTTTTATGTTTACATTGAGGACCTGGAACATATTCTCCTGAGTAAAGTATCTCAAGAATAGAGGAAAAAGTATCCAATATACTCAGTACTTCTATGAAACCTACTTATATTTACTCACACTTTGTTATGAAAAGATAGAACACAACTATAGTCCAGGATGAAGGACAGAAATGGAGTGGGAAGGGGGGGAGGTTTGATAGAGGGAGGGTAAAAGGCTGGACCACACCTATGGAGCATATTGCAAGGGTACAAGTTAAATCTGTCAAGTGTAGAACATAAATGTCTTAACACAATAATCAAGTAAATGAGGACAAAGCTATGTTGATTGGTTTGATGTAACCACATCAGATTGTTTTAAAAAAAACAACACATTGTATCCCACATATGCAAAACATATTCATGATCTATATTTATTTGACTTAATTTTAAAAAGTTAAAAAAATTTATATGTCATGAAAATGTTAATTTTTAAAAGGTGAGAACAGCTATATTAATGTAAGACCAAGTAGACCTAAGCACATAGACTATTACTAAAGAAACATTACATAATAATTAAAAAGTCAATCCACTAAGAAGACATAGCAATGCTAAATGTGGATATACCAAACAATAGAGTTACAAAAAAACTGATACAAAAACCAAAAGAACTGCATGGAAAATCAGACAAATCCATAATTATAGTTCTGGACTTACATACCCAACCCTCAACTATTAATGTAAATATTAGACAATCAGCAAGAACATTTAAGAAATCAACAACACCATCAACCAAATGGATCTAATTGACATATGTATAACACTCCACCTAACAATAGTATATATATTCTTTTCAAGTGCCTATGGAAAAATCATCAAGATAGACCATATCCTGAGTCATAAAACAAACTTAACAATATTGTCTACCATAATAAACTCAAACTAGAAATCAAGAACAGAAAGACAATAGGAAAATCTTCAAACACATAGAAATTAAGGATCTTTTGAAACCTTCCCTAAGGCCCGCGTCTCTCACACCATCTCAACAGATGGTTCATAATATAAAACTGTCCTGTCCATCATTTGTCTATATATTTGTCTTGCAAGATCTAAGGAAAATAAGTAAAAGCTCAGAAAAAAAAAAAGTGACATCTTCAATCTGAGAAACCCTTTCATTTTATGGAAAGTGAAGGGCATTGATCAACTCCCAAAGCCGTGGCCTCTCCCTGAGCTGTGCCTGCAGGCTCATAAGTAATTTAGGATTTTCAGCTTATTCAGCTAAGATTTTAGGCATCAAGGATAAACCTGCCCTTCTTTCCAGCTGCCTATTTCTTACTGACGATATACAACCTTTAGGCCCATTACCAAGGAAGGAATGGGTTCCCTGGAAAGTGGTGTGATGGTCTGTAATCAGGTGTAATTTAAGTAGAAAATTACCTTCTGCCCAAGTAATACATGAATCCCACCGAAATGACTCATTCTTGCCTCTTCATGGAAGAACTGTTTCACTCAAAGAAAAGGGTCTCCAAGTGACTTTAATCAAAATGCTGATGGACAAAGAGCAAGCCAGGACAGCAGAATGCCCTTTCACTTGGGCCTCAGAGGCAGGGAAGTGAAGCCACTGAAAACAAGCCTGTGGTATTCACAGAGGTGAGACTGACAATGGCAAAGCAGGTGGGGCTTAAGTTGTTTCTGACTGCCTGTGCTGAAATGGACTAGGGCAGTGAAAGGTAATGCTTCGCACTCAGACAACAGAGAGCTCCAACTTCATTGGCAAGCACAGATGGAGACTATAACCTTGGTTTTCTTTTTTTTTTTTTTAAGAGTCTCA
>CAUYRH010024653.1:0-10097 GCA_963574655.1 Perodicticus potto | reverse complement strand
CCCGCCCCCCCCCCCCCCCCGACTCCGTGCCAGTCCCAGGGCTTGCTGCTGCCACCTACTGTCCGACCCGAATGAAATTCTAAATGCATAATCAAGCCCAGTTTAAAGGGGGAAAAAAATCTTTTCTTCTCAATGGCTGGGGCTAAGAGCTGTTTTGGGAAAAGCCTGTGTGTGGTAGGATAGGGTGCAGAGCCGGGGGAAGCAGGGGCATTTTTCTCGCTGGTGCTAGAGCAGCCAGGCTCAAGAGGTGGGGTGGGTCTGGCCATTGTGCAACTCCTTCCAGTTCCTCCAAGCAGATAATAGCTGGATCCAGATGGTGACAGCCCGTGTGTCACCGTTTCCAGTTGAGTCTAGGATATGAGTAACCGGACTAAACAAAAAGCCCTTAAAGAGACCAGGCAGCTTCTTAGGATTCTGAGATGCTCCCTATTTCTGTGACTGGAGAGGGCTGGGTGGGATGGGACAGGGGAGGAATAAAAAAACAAATTCAAAAGCCGTTTGGAAGATCCCATATCCCTCCTGTGGGAGTTGTAACTGAAGGCCGCTTACATTTGAGTCAGACTATAGGCAGGTTGCTTAAGGCCGCGAGTTGTCACAGTTGCTCCCTCCAAGTCAGCCGTTCCTTCTGACTAATGACAGCTCTGCATGTTCTCCGGCCCCTGCTTCCCCTTGGAAGCTGCAGAGTCACCACATTCTGTGCCCTGTCTGTGCTGAGCACTTTGGGTCTGCAGTAGACTCATGCATGTTCAGGGATGGCTTCTCAGCTCCTGGAGATGCCAAGGGGCCCTTCTGTCAGCCACTCACTAGTGGGTTGCCTGCAAACAAGGAAGAACCAAGAAGGGTGGGGGCTGTGCTTAGCTCTCAGGAGAGTCTGAGTGTCTGCCGGCCCACAGCCTAGGTGCTGAGGGTTTCAGGGTGTCAGGGGCAGCTGGGCTGAACAAGTTGGGGTGGCAGGGCTACAGGAGTGCATGAATGAAGCTTACTGTCATCCAGAGCCCACCGATTGAGAACTTCTGCACAGCTCTCTAAGGGGTTTGGGAGGCCACCTCCCTCTTCTAGCCCTCTAAGCAGGCTGCCTTTCCTCTGCAGGTGTTTCCCATTAAACACTACCAGGACAAAATCAGGCCTTACATCCAGCTGCCATCACACAGGAACATCACTGGCATTGTGGAGGTGATCCTTGGGGAAACCAAGGCCTACGTCTTCTTTGAGAAGGACTTTGGGGACATGCACTCCTATATGCGAAGCCGGAAGAGGCTGCGGGAAGAGGAGGCCGCCCGGCTCTTCAAGCAGATTGTGTCTGCCGTTGCCCACTGCCACCAGTCAGCCATTGTGCTGGGGGACCTGAAGCTTAGGAAATTCGTCTTCTCCACGGAGGAGAGGTGAGTGGCCACCACAGCTCCTCCTGTGGCCTTTTGGAACCAAAGTGAAGTTGCAGGTTGTGCACTTAGTTGCTGTGTGCTGGTGCAAAACGAAACCAAGGGCTCAGTTGTCCCAGATTTAGTATGTAGGAGTTCTGCTCCCGAAGAGTCATGGCCAAGGTTGGTTTATTATGTACTCTCTTGGATGGGACCTGGGGGCACCTTGGTGCTTCTGCAGGATGGCATGTGTTGACAGGATTCTTAACCCATTTTTATCCCAGATTCAGGTTTATTCCCTATTGTTGTCAGAAAAGTCGGTCTTCTGGGGTGCAACTATCAACCCACCCTTCAGAATATTGACTTCTAGGGGAAGTGTTCACATTTTTTACTATACCAAGTGTTGTTTTTTTACCTAGGAGGTATCACAGAGCTATGGGGACTGACATTTTTGCAGAGCCCTGCCCTCTTCCTTTTCATGGCATTCCTGTCCCATCACAGGCTGAGTCCTCCACACTTTGATCATGTCCTCTCATGACTTTTTAAGCATCATGTTTGAATACATCTTCAGAAAACAGTCATCTTGAATAGTAAATGGATGTTGGTTAGCACTAATTGCTAAATATAGATCATGGCTTACCTCATAAAGAACAAGATGAGCTTGATAAGAGAATAATGAGGCATTAAGATTCAAAGTTGAGGTTTCAGATAAAAGAATTCAGGAAGCCGCATGAGATAGACCATACCTGATTTTAGGTGGACCACATCCCTTATGGAAAGATTAAGAGCAATAAAATACAATTGTGGAGGTGGGAATGGGTTATTTTGTCGTAAGAGGTGAGCTTGTCCTACCTGTGCATTTTTACCTTTCAATTCCAAAGCACACAAAAAAGTACAGAGAGTACAGGGTTGATTTGCTTTAAAGCATGACTTTGTATCTGTCCTTGCAATAATTATTGAAACATCCTGATTAGCAAAGAAAAGCAAACTGCAGTGAAGAAGTTGCCAATTCTTGGAACATGATCCTTTGATATGGTGATGTGTTTTCTGAAACATGCTTTACACACCTTACTGGCTTTTGAAATCTGCATTGCACAGGCGAATGTCATGGGCATGGGGTTTGGCAACCCAAGGGTTAAGCAACGGCAGGCTGACGCCAGTCGTGTAACTAGCACAGGTGCAGGGTTTTAGTACTACAGCAGCCAATCAGGGGCAGACAGTGTGGGTTGAGTCATATTTTCCGTTTACAGAACCAATGGGTATTTTACATAACGACAGGGAGGTCATGCTGAGGACATACCGAAGTTAGCACATGTATACTACACTCCAGGGAACAGGAAGGCAGGAAGAAGAAAAAAAATACCAGACCTTTGAGAGGAAAAGGGATTGACCCATCAGCCTGTACCAAATGTTTGCATTTAACTTCACAACAAGTGACTTACTGAAAACAGGGCTATTTCAAAGAAGCAGGGTCAGGCAGACTGCCACCGGATATTAGAGGTTCTCCACGTGGCTTTGGGCGTTAGGGGATCCAGGAGCCTTGGGTGGCTGGCTCTGAATGAGGAGACACCTGCAGCTTCCTAAGAGAGCCTTTGACTAAAGATTTTCAGATTTCAGTTGCTTCCTGAACAGAGACCTCCATGTAGAATAAATGTGCTGATGAGTCGATGTGCCATCCTAGAGGTTGTGTGCACCCATGGAGGAATTCATTTCATTAATTTGAGGGGCCCTGTGTCCCTCGAATCCGCCAGCTATTTTTGTTTGTTTGAATAACCTCTCCATCCAGGCTAAATGTTCTTTGCAATTAAATACCCCAATAAATGTAATTAGCATTCCTTGCAACTTTCCCATCATAATTATCATGTCTTGGGCCCAGGTGAACAAAGTTCCTTCGGTGTGTGTATCACTGTGGGTGCGAATAACAGTGACTTTGGGCTCTGTGCTCTGGTAAGGCAAAGTGTGGATCCAAGTAGCCCTGACAGGCAATGGCGTGGTAAGAGAGAAGGCTGGCTTGTAGGATACTCAGGCCATCTTAAGAAGTGGGATATACTGCTCTGGCTTTTGTAGAAAATGTCAGCATTTCCCTGAGAAAGGCTCCCAGTTCTGCCATGTGAACTTGGTAAATTGTGTAACCCCATTAGGATATCTCTTACAAGCTCTACCATTATGAATGCTATTTGGGGCTTTGCATCATACCCTCCACCCCAGGTGCTCTCTTGATACTTTGTAAATGTTTATTGCAGGTAGTGTTGGTTTGTGAAATCACCAGCGCTGGTTGCAGGGCACTAGCTGGATGAAGGGGTAGATGGCATTCCTTGGGCGTTGCTGTCAGAGCCTGTGGGCGCTGTTATTGGGAAGCCTTTGTTTTTCGTAGCAGCTGGTCTGGAAATAATGGCTTGGTTCTTCTCTCCCGTAGAACCCAGCTCAGACTGGAAAGTCTAGAAGACACTCACATAATCAAGGGGGAAGATGATGCTTTGTCAGACAAACACGGCTGCCCAGCCTACGTGAGCCCCGAGATCCTCAACACCACGGGCACCTACTCGGGAAAGGCTGCGGACGTTTGGAGCCTCGGGGTGATGCTCTACACCCTTTTGGTTGGACGATACCCCTTTCATGACTCAGACCCCAGTGCCCTTTTCTCTAAAATTCGCCGTGGACAGTTCTGCATTCCCGACCACATTTCCCCCAAAGCCAGGTGCCTCATTCGCAGCCTCCTGAGACGGGAACCTTCTGAGAGACTCACGGCTCCTGAGATCTTACTCCATCCCTGGTTTGAATCCGTCTTGGAACCTGGATATGTTGACTCAGAAATGGGAACTTCAGACCAGATTGTTCCAGAGTACCAGGAGGACAGTGACATTAGTTCCTTCTTCTGCTAATCCCAAAAACCTCAGAAACCTCATAATTCTCACACATGGCATTTCCATTTCTAAAGATGGACAGGCCCTTTGACATGGTGCCAGCCAAATACGTGACTGCATCATGACTGTTAGCTGCTGAACTCAACGTGGCACCTCCTCTTACTTGTTGGGATGAGTGACTATTGATCTGCGCAGCGCACACTCTGACTGGCTGCTCTGCAAAGTTGTTTCCCTTCTTAAGGAACCCTCCCCAACTGTCTCTTTGTTAGATTTAGGGATGTGGATCTTTCGTAGGGGGGCAAAGAGTATGGACATCCTCTGCTGCGTGGTCAAGTGTAATGAACTTGAACATTCGAATGGGAGAGGAAGCAAATCACACAAAGGCATTTTGGGCAACAAGAGGGTGACAAATAACTTAGGCCAATAATCCTGCCATCTTGGAATTCGTCTTTGGTAGCTAGACTGGCTACCACAGCTTCTCTGATGGGAAAGTTCTTTTTTTGGTTTGTTTTAACACTCATCTTTTCTTCACACTCACATTTGACCAGTGACTCTGCTCCGTTTTGGGAGCAGACTATCTTTAGTTGCTCAGGAGCCTGATGGAACCATGAACCTAGACTGTGTCCTTTGTTTCCTGCCAAGACCTCATCTGCACTAATGCCTTCTCCCTGACCTTGACACTCTTCCCGTTTAGCTACAGAAGCACTTACCAGCTAACATGGAAAAGTATCACAAAAGATTTGATTTCCTAGCTATTTTCAGAACTCTGAGCTCAGAAAGAGAGACTGCAGATTTTAAAGAATAATTAAGTCCCTTCCCCGCAACATGTTAGTACTTACCTTTTCCCCAAGACCATCTCAGGGTGGTGCATTTTATCCAGGAGGAGAAGGATAAGGAGGCTCCTACCCCTGCTCTCCCAAGAGCTAACAATCTTTGTGCATTGAAAAAAGTAAATTTTGGATAGTCTTAGAAGACTCTCTGGACTAACTTCCAGAATTCTCCTTGAACCCCACCCAGACGTGGTCTTCCCCTGGTATTGTGTGTGCATCTGCAGTTTTGCGTGGTAGGTTGTTAGTATTTCCAGCGTGTGGTTTATGAGTATGTCTGCAGAATTGGCTTCTGGAGTGAACTAGCAGGCCCCAAATCCCTAAAGTCAGAAGGGACTTTAAAAATCATCTGACCCCACCTCTTTCCTCTTTCTGCCACCTCCCAATGCAGAAATCCCCTCTTGAGCTTTTGAAGGTGGAAATCCAGCCTCTGTTTGGATGGTTCCAGAGATGGGAATTCACTCCCTACAGCCCATAGAGAAACTGCAACTTGTACTAAAACACAAGTTCGGTTGAAATGTCAGTAACTGTCTAGGACAGTGCTGAAAGCAGGTGGTTAAACGGGTAAATAAAACATACTGTATTTTGAGAAATGGCACAAAAACAGGCAGTCATCTTTAAGGGCTACGCCTAGACAAACTACTAACATGCATTGTGAGAATGCTGTGTATACCTCACGTACTGTGTACTTTGTACATATATTGTACCTTTTATACATATGTCTGATATTGTTTTGTTGTTTTGGCTCTGAGGCTTGTTTTGTTGTCTGTGTCTGTCTGAATAACCTGCGTGTCTAAAACCACGTGAAATGTGAATGATTATTGGCAATATTACCTTGACGGAGTCATGGGACTTGAAGAAGAGGGAGAACAGAGGCCTCTGTCGCACTGATGCTCTTGTGGTTGCTCGACGGTTCTATCTGTGATACGTTATCCAGCTAAGGACTCTGGGCTGGCAGGGGCTTCTGCCGGGAAAGCTAGAAACACTAGATTTTTCCTGTACATATGTGTATATATGTGAACAGTGAGACAGCAGTTTCTGACTTGTAGAGAAATTTTAATAAATCTGGTTTCGTAAATAGGGGTGGTGAATTTCTTTTCTTTTTCTTTGTGAATTTCTTTTGAGCCCCCTCTGCCTTGGCTTTTTCCAGTTTCAGATGCCAAAGTACCTGACCTCACGACTACAGCCTGGGGGTAGGGAGGATTGGGGAAGATGGAAAAGTAGACAGATGAAGATTATTATATGTGACTTTTGACAAATTTGAAGCAATTTTCTTTTTTAAAAACATTTAAATGGGCAATTTGGTTTTGATGGGTGAATCCCATTGGTGAAACCAAGTTGACGGGTGCTTTGGGTTGAATTTAGAATTGAGAGACATTTGAAGAGGAGGAGGCATAAATAAAGCTTGAGTTGTAGAAGAATATTTCTGGAGTTTAGTCTTTTTTGAGCCAGCGACCTGTGAGAATTTGACAAAAGGCTGTGGACATCCTCAGAAAAATGCCACGTGCATACAACAGAATTTTGTTCTGACAGGTGCACCTGGGTCCCTGAGGCATCCTGGGACTTCTACTGAGAATCCCTTCCCCAACATTAGACCTAGTTAAAATGGCTAATGGAGCCATTTTATTTTTTCTTTCTAAAAGTGTAAAAATAGAAATGGAAGCTGGGGAAACCAAAGATGACATTAATTTGAATCATAAAGGTAGAGAAAGAAAGGATGTTTGATTTAATTAGGTTTATACTTTCAATATTACTTCAGAATTTATTCTAAATGAAGTAAATTAGCATCCAGACCAACTTTTAAAAAATTCTTTGCTTTGGCTTGGCGCCTGTGGCTCAATGGGCTAAGGCGCCAGCCACGTACACCTGAGTTGGTGGGTTTGAATCAAGCCCGGGCCTGCCAAACAACAATGATGGCTGCAACCAAAAAATGGCCGGTCGTTGTGGCGGGCGCCTATAGTCCCAGCTAGTTGGGAGGCAGAGGCAGGAGACTCACTTGGGCCCAGGAATTGGAGGTTGCTGTGAGCTGTGATGCCACAGCACTCTTTCCAAGGTAACAGCTTGAGGCTCTGTCTCACAAAAAAAAAAAAAAAAAAAAAAAAATAGGGCGGCGCCTGTGGCTCAATTGGTAAGGCTCTGGCCCCATGTACTGAGGGTGGCGGGTTCAAACCCAGCCTTGGCCAAACTTCAACAAAAAAAATAGCCGGGCGTTGTGGCGGGCGCCTGTAGTCCCAGCTACTCAGGAGGCTGAGGCAGGAGAATCACCTAAGCCCAGGAGTTGAAGGTTGCTGTGAGCTGTGTGATGCCACAGCACTCTACCCAGGGCAATAAAATGAGATTCTGTCTCTTAAAAAAAAAATGCTTTATAAAGTGTAACGAACATACAGAAAAATGCACACATAAGTGTGCAGCTCAGTAAACTTTCACAAGCCGAAAGAACAGGCTGGTGTAACCAACAGATCTCGAAGGCAAAACACTGGTGGGACCTCAGGAGGCCCCTTCTGCCCCTTCAGTGTTGGCCTGGCTCCCGCTCCAAGGGTAACCAACATGGGACAGAATTTCAACTCTAAACTAAAAATCAGACTAAAGGCTACTTGTCAACTCTGGGCTTCCATGAAGAGGTGTACAGAAGTTACTGATGACACAACTGCCCTTTCCCAGGACACAGGCTGACATCACCCACGAAAGCAGACCTGTGACACTGAAGTTGGTGCAGCTCTGGCCTTCTGACCTAGGAACCTAAGAAATGGATAAAGTTGGGTGACATCTGTAGCTCAGTGGGTAGGGCATCGGCCTCATAGACTGAGGGTGGCGGGTTCAATCCCGGCCCTGGCCAAACTGCAACAAAGGGCGCCTATAGTCCCAGCTACTTGGGAGGCTGAGGGAAGGGAATTGCCTAAGCCCAGGAGTTGAGGGTTGCTATGAACTGTGAGATGCCACGGCACTCTACCGTGGGTGATAAAGTGAGACTGTCTTTACAAAAAAAAAAAAAAAAAAAGAAGGAAATGGATAATAAAACACTTGAGAAGCAATGTGGGAAATGGTGAAGGCCTTGAGTAGCTTAGAAACTAGGAGGCTGGGGGTTGCTCTAGGTAGGGCCATCCCATGAGGAAGCCCCTAAACCCCAAAGTTCTAGTAGCAGGCCTGAGAACATGCATTGCAGTGTGTTCCTGCCTCAGTGAACCCAGGTGGGGCTCAGCATAGCTCCTTGGCATACAAATTGCTAATACTTTGTACTTCACTGGGCTTTTAATCTAAACATTTCAAAATACTTTGCAAGCAATTAAGGTTACAACACCCCTTTGTGCTGTTGTTTGCAAGCACCAAATGGAGAGAAATATGGGTCAGGATTGGCTGGAACGACATGTGATGCCACAAATCCATAAATTTAATCTGTGCTAAGGTTGGAACAAATCTGGGGCAATTGCAACCAGTTAAATTGGTCAGAATGAGTGTGCTGAAAAGCTGATCACTTTTATTTTCTCTTGTGTCCTCGACATACTTGTCATTTAAGTAAACCATTCAAGTAACATCTCAGTGACCATGTATTCATATTTTACTTTCTAGGAGTTCTCTCCTCCCCTTTTATAGTAATAGCAGTTGCATGAAATAGGCAAGTCAAATATGTCCCCATTTTATAGTTGAGAAAACAGGGTCAAATATTTTTTAGTAGCCTTTCAGGAGTAAGCAGCTCAGAGCTGGCATATGAACTTGGGTCACTGGACTCCATGCTCAATGTTGCTTATATGTCTATAAACCATTGTACAAAGTCTTGTGGTCAAAATAATGATGTAAGAAGATGGTACAGGATGGTGCCTGTGGCTCAGTGGGTAGGGCGCCAGCCCCATATACCGAGGGTGGCAGGTTCAAACCCGGCCCTGGACAAACTGCAACAAAAAAATAGCCGGGCATTGTGGCAAGTGCCTGTAGTCCTAGCTACTCGGGAGGCTGAGGCAAGAGAATCGCCTAAGCCCAAGAGCTGGAGGTTGCTGTGAGCTGTGACACCACGGCACTCTACCAAAGGGCAACAAAGTGAGACTCTGTCTCTAAAAAAAAAAAAAGATGGTTCAGAACAAATACTAATACTGATTCTTTAGATCCATTAACATCTTCAAACGATCCAGCACATCAGTCATAAAGGTGGAAGCATTACCAAAGATGAGAGATTTAGTATTCATTCAACAAACACTATACATCTACCATATGCCAGACATTGAGGTAGACCCTTGGTAAGCAGATGACCAAAACTCACTTCTATATTACTGGATGGAAAGCCACATAAAGTCAGGGACTGTGACAGTTTTATTCTCCCCAGAGTTCCCAGCACCCAGCATAGTGCCTCCATAAGGATGTGTTAAATGCTAACATGGATGGCTGGGTAGATGGTTAGATGAATGAATGGGAGGGAGGGTGATGGATGGTGGATGGGTGGGTGGATGGATGGCTGAATGGGTGGGTGGAAGGATGGGTAGATGGATGGATGGATAGGTAGGTGGATGGATAGGTGGATAGATGGATGGATGGATGGATGGATGGATGGATGGATGGATGGATGGATGAGTGGATAGGTGGATAGGTAGATGGATGGATGGGTGAGTGGATGTGTGGATGGATGGATGGATGGATGGATGGATGGGTGGATAGGTAGATGGATGGATGGGTGAGTGGATGGGTGGATGGATGGATGGATGGATGGATGGATGTGTGGATGGGTGGATGGATGGAGGGATGGAGCGATGGATGCCTGGCTGGATGGGTGCGTGGATAGAAGGCTGGCTGGCTGGCTGGCTGGCTGGCTGGATGGATGGATAAATGGATGGATGGATGGGTGGATGGATGAAGGGATGGAGGGATGGATGGACGTATAGACGGGTGGATGAAGGGATGGGGGGATGGAGGGGTGGGTGTTTGGATGGATGGGTGGATGAATGGATGGATGGATGGATGGATGAATGGTTGGATGGGTGGATGGTTGGATAGTTAGATCGGTAGATGGAGGGTTTGATGTATGGATTGATGAATGGGTGGAGGGGTGGAGGGGTGGAGGG
>CAUYRH010024652.1:0-13399 GCA_963574655.1 Perodicticus potto | reverse complement strand
CAAAAAAAAGACAACTAATATTATATAAATAAAGGTAATGGAGAGTTTCAAAAAACAGATCATGCCAAATCTTATAGACCATAGAAAAAGAAGAAATATTTCAAAATCATTCTACTTGATCTGGATACACCTGATATTGAGATTGGAGAAAATATATTGTTATAAAGGGAAATTGCAAACATACTTCACTTATGAGTGAGGATGCAATATCCTAAACAACATAATAACAAGTTGAATTAAAAATTAATGTTTAAGTAATGTACTTTGTCAAAATTGAATCCAATTTATGTGAGAATTAGTCTCTATTTTCTTGCCTTTTTTTTTTGTTGTTTTCTTTCTCTCACCTCCTCCCTCCTTCTTTCTCTGTCTACTCTCTCCTTCCCCCATGTCCCACTGTGTCATTAATTGTCACTAATTGTCCTCAAAACAAAGTTAAATACATAGGAC
This sequence comes from Perodicticus potto, assembly GCA_963574655.1. Taxonomy (NCBI): domain Eukaryota; kingdom Metazoa; phylum Chordata; class Mammalia; order Primates; family Lorisidae; genus Perodicticus; species Perodicticus potto. The sequence goes on along the minus strand of CAUYRH010024652.1, from coordinate 12,952 downwards.
CCATGCTTCTCCATTCCTGTGATGTTTTGCTAAGAATAATGTGTTCCACCTCCATCCAAGTTAGTACAAATGCTACAAAGTCTCCATCATTTTTGATGGCTGAGTAATATTCCATGGTATACATATACCATAGCTTACCAATTCATTCCTGGGTTGAAAGACATTTAGGCTGTTTCTACATTTTAGTAATTGTAAATTGGGCTGTGATAAACAGCCTAGTACAAATGTCTTTATAATAAAGGTTTTTGTTTTTGTTTTGTTTTGTTTTGTTTTTCTTCTGGATAGATATCCAGTAATGGGATTGCAGGATCAAATGGGAGGTCTAGGTTGAGCTCTTTGAGCTTTCTCCAGACTTCCTTCCAAAAAGGCTGTATTAGTTTGAAGTCTCACCAGCAGTGTAGAAGTGTTCCCTTTCTCCCTACATCCACACCAGCATCTGCAATTTTGAGATTTTTGTGATATAGGCCATTCTCACTGGAGTTAGATGATTTCTCAGGGTGGTTTTAATTTGCATTTCTCTAATACTTAGGGATGATGAGCGTTTTTTCAAGTGTTTACTGGCCATTTGTCTGTTGTCTTTAGAGGAGATTCTGTTCATCTCTCTTCCCCATTCATTTATGGGATTGTTGGTTTTTTTCTTGTAGATTAATTGAAGTTGTGTATAGATCCTGGTAATTAAACTTTTGTCAGATTCAAGATTTGTAAATATCCTTTGCCATTGGGTAGGTTGCCTATTTGCTTTGGTTGTTGTTTCCTTGGCTGTACAGAAGCTTTTCAGTTTAATTAAGTCCCATTTGTTTATCATTGTAGTTGTTGCTATTGTTACAGCAGTCTTCCTCATAAAGTCTTTCCCCAAGCCAATATCTTCCACTGTTTTTCCAATTCTTTCCTTGAGGATTTTTATCGTCTCAGGCCTTCAATTTAAGTCCTTTGTCCATCTTGAATAAATTCTTGTGAGTGGAGAAAGGTGCACATCTAGTTTCAATTCTCAACCAAATCTTGGCCAATAGATTACAGCTTATCATCAAAAAAGTCATACATCATGATCGAGTAGGTTTCATCCCAGGGGTGCAGGGTTGGTTTAATATTCAAAAGTCCATAAACGTTATCCACCATATTAACAGAAGCAAAACCAAGGACTATATGATCCTCTCAATAGATGCAGAAAAAATATTTGATAAAATTCAGCATCCTTTTCTAATTAAAACACTGAAGAGTATAGGTATAGGTGGCACATTTCTTAGACTGATCGAGGCTATCTATGATAAACCTGCAGCTAATATTTTCCTGAATGGAATAAAACTAAAAGCTTTTCCTATTAGAACTGGAACCAGACAAGGTTCTTCTCTGTCACCATCGCTATTCAAAATAGTGCTGGAAGTTCTAGCCAATACAATTAGATAAGACAAGAAAATAAAGGGCATCCAGATGGGTGCAGAAGAGGTCAAACTCTCCCTTTTCGCTGATGATATGATCTTATACTTGGAGAACCCCAAAGACTCAATTATAAGACTCTTGGAATTCATCAAAACATACAGGAATGTCTCAGGATATAAAATCAATGTCCACAAGTCAGTTGCCTTTGTACATGCCAACAACTGTCAAGATGAGAGGTTAATTAAGGACACAACTCCCTTCACCATAGCCGCAAAGAAAATTAAATTCTTAGGAATATACCTAACAAAAGAAGGGAAAGACCTCTTTAAAGAAAATTATGAAACCCTAAGAAAGGAAATAGCAGAAGACTTTAACAAATGGAAGATCATACCATGCTCATGGCTGGGAAGAATCAACATTGTTAAAATGTCTATGATTCCCAGAGCAATTTACCTATTCAACACCATCCCTATTAAAATACCAACATCCTACTTTCAAGACCTGGAAAAACATGATTCTACGCTTTGTTAAGGAACCAGAAAAAGCCCCGTATAGCTAAGGCAGTACTTAGTAATAAAAACAAAGCCGGGGGTATCACCATACCAGATTTCAGGCTGTATTACAAGGCCATAGTAGTCAATAGCATGGTACTGGCACAAAAGTAGAAACATAGATACTTGGAATAGTATAGAAAACCTCGAAATGAAACCAACAGCTTACAACTATCTAATCTTCAATAAACCAAACAAGAGTGTTCACTGGGGGAAAGACTCCCTATTCAATAAATTGTGCTGGGAGAATTGGATATCCGTATGTAAAAGATTGAAACTGGATGTGCACCCTTCTCCACTAACAAAAAGAAGTCATTTTTACAAAAAAAGAAAAAAAATCTGCACTCCAGTGTTTATTGTAGCACAATTCATGATTGCAAAGATGTGGAATGAAGCCAAATGTCCATCAATTCATGAGTAGGTTTACAATATGTGGTACAGGCATACCATGGAATACTACTCAGCCATGTAGAAGCATGATTTAATGCCTTTTGCAACAATTTAGATTGGCCTAGAGACCATTATCCTAAGTGAGGAATCTAGAGAATGAAAAACCAAACATTGTATGTACCCACTAGTAAATCAGAACTCATTCATAAGCAGACCCACCCATAAAGGTAAGTAAAACTCAAAGGTAGTGAAGCAAGAGGGAGATGAAAGAAGGGGATAGGAGAAAATCCACCTGATGGGTACAGTGAAAACTTTTTAGGTGACAGAGACACTTATAACTATGACTCACTCACTATAAAAATGACCTGTGTAACCAAAAACATTGTAGCCCTGTAGTATCTTGAAATTAAAAAATGGTAAAAGATGTATATAGTGAAAGTGTGCAGTGTGATGATTTGATATACACAATGGCTACCACGATTGAGTTAATTAAAACACTGTAGTGCTTCATAGTTACAGTTTAGTTTCAGCTGTGTTCCAGTGCCTCTGTGTGTGTATGGTGAAGACACTTAAAATATGTTTTCTTATCAAATTTCAAATAAACAATTCAGTATTGTTAATTATAGTCATCATGCTGTACTTTGGATTTCTACACTTTATATAATAACCAAGATTTGTACTTTTTAATATATACCTTCCCAGGTCCCTCACCCCCAGCTCTTACCAATCACCATTCCACTCTCAGCATCCATGGGCTTGGATTTTTAAATTTTCACACACAAATGAGACCATACAGTATTTTCCTTTGTATGTCTTGCTTATTTCACATAGCACAATATCCTCCATGTTCTTTTATCTTGTTGCAAATGGCAAAACTTCTTTCTTTTTCATGACTAAGTCATATTCTATACCATATATATGTGTGTAAATATGTATATGTGCATATGTATATGTGTGTATATATTTTTGATATTTATATATATGAATATATATATAAAGTTCCATTCAACTTTTAGTATTTTTAAATTATTTCTGTGGATTTTGGTAGCAATTGCATTGGTTCTGTAGATTGCTTTGTGTAATATAGACATCTTAATAGTATTAATCTGTGATCATGGGGTATTTGTTCTCAATTTATTTATGTCTTTTTCAATTTCTCCCATCAGTGCTTGATAATGTACAAATCTTTCACCTCCTTGGAAAATTTTCTTCTCAAATATTTTATTATTTTTCTTGTTATTATAAACAAGATTGCTTTTTTATTTTCTATTTTGGAAAATGTGCCATTAGTATATGGAAATAGAATTGACTTTTGTTACGTTTGTAGCCTATCGTTAACCTGAATTTGTTTTTTTCATTCTTACAATTTTTTGGTAGAGTCTTGAAGATTTTCTACATATAAAATTATGTTGTCTACAAACAGAGCCAGTTTAACTTCTTTTCCAATTCAGATGTCTCTTTTTTTCATTTTATTGTCTACTTTCTCTCGGTAGAACTTCCAGTACTATGTGGAGAAACAGAGCTCAAGGTAGGCACTCTGGTTTTCTGAACTTAGAGAAATAGATTTCAGCTCTTCACTGTTGAATATGATATCAGCTGTGGGCTTGTCAAATGCAACCTTTACTATGTTGAGGTGCCTAATTTGTTGAGAGTTTTTATTATGAAGAATATTGACTTTTTCAAATGCTTTTCTGCATCTATTGAGATGATCACATAAATTATATCCTTCATTCTGTTAATGTATTTTATCTCACATATTGATTTGCATATGTTGAAACACTTTGCATGCCGGGGATAAATCTACCTTGATTATGGTTAATGACCCTTTAATGTGAGGTTGAAGTTTATTAAGAATTTTCACATCTACATTCATTGGTGATATTGGCCTGTAACACAATTTTCTTGTAGTGCTCTTACCAGTATTTCTTTTAGCATTTCCTCTATTCAATTTTTGGAAAAGTTTGAGAAATGTTGGTATAAATTTTTCTTCAAATCCTTGATGAAATTTACCCGTAAAACCATCTAATCTTTAGCTTTCCTTTATTAGGAGGATTTTAATTACAGAAAAAAATCTTATTCCTCATTATTTGCCTGCTTAGATTCTCTGTTTTTCTCATATTTCAGTCTTAGTAATTTGTATGTTTCTAGAAATTAATTTATTTCTTCCAGGTTATCAAATTTGTTGATTTAAGACTGATAGTAGTCTCCTATAATCTTTTGCATTTGTATTGTATCAGTTGCAATAGATACTCTTTCACTTACAGTTTTACTTACTTGAACATTTCCCCTTTTTCTCATGATTTGTGTAGTCAAATGTTGTCCCTTTGTTAATTTTTTAAAACAACTTTTTTTTTCAGTTTTCCTATTGTCTTTCTAAGTCTAGTTCCAACGCTTCTGCTTTAAGATTTATTATTTTCTTTATTCTCCTGACTTCGAGATCAGTTTGTTCTTCTAATTCCCGGATGTGTAAAGAAGTTTATTTGAGATCTTTCTTTCTTTTCTTTTTTTTTTTTTGGTGTCTCTTTTACCTTTTTTAAATGTAGGTGCTCATTGTTATAAACTTTTTTCTTAGAACATATTTTGCTGTGTTCTGTGATTTTTTTCCATGTATGTTTCTAGTTTGGTTTGTCTCAAGATAATTTTTCCTTTTCCTTTTGTTTTCCTTTGTCACTCACTGGTTGTTCAGAAGTGTGATGTCTATTTTCTGCACAATTTTGAATTTTCCAAAATTTCTCCTATATTAATTTCTGTTTTTATATCATTGTAGTCAGAAAGATACATGAAGTGATTTCAATAGTCTTTAACTTGTAAAAACTTGTTTTGTGGCCTGATCATAATCTATCTCTAAGAAGGTTCTGTGTGAACTTGAGAAGAATGTGTATTCTACTGCTGATGAATGAATGTTCTGTACACCTGGTCTGACAATTAAGTTCACAAACTGGTTCTAGAAAAAGTGCTATGTACCTCATTGCTGAATATCATTACAGTTACCTTCAAAGTACTCCCCTTGAGAAGCTATGCACTGATGTCAGGGTCCAGCCCACCCATGAATTTTGGAACTCTTTTTAAGGAACGGCCATCATTATCCATGATATTCTGAATGTCATCAAAATGTCTTCCTTTAAATATGTTCTTTACTTTCAGGTAAAGAGAAAAGTCACTGGGGTCTAGATCATGTGAGTAGGGTAGATGCTCCAATATAGTTATTTGTTTACTGGCTAAACCTTCCCTCACAAACAGTGGCATGTGAGCCATGCGAGATGGCACATTGTTGGATGCAAGAAACAGGAGTTACAGGAGAACAATTTTGGTTGTTTTCATCTAATGTTTTCATGCAGCCTTTTTAGCACTTTCAAATAGTAAACTTTGAAAACTATTTGTCTCGTTAGTATAAATTCATAATGAATAATGCCTCTGATATCAAAAAACGGTAGCAACATCATTTTGACTCTTGATTGGCACCGATGGAGCTGTTTTAGTTTTGGAGAATCATCTGACTTCAGTTGTGGATGTTGATGCTCTGTTTCAAGGTCTGTTTTGTATACTCATCTTTCACTGCCAGTGATAAAACAACTCAAAACATCATCTTGCCTCTCCAAAAAGTCTTGGAAAACTCTCCTTTGATTGTGTTCATCCCTTTGGGACAATTTTTGCACATCCCCTTTTCATGTCAAGATGCTCAGTTAGAATTATTCTAAGTGTTTATGAATGTTTACTTGATCTTCCATGCTTCTAACAGTCAACCAACAACAATTTTATGCACAATTCAAAGAATTCTTGCAATTTTCATCAGTTCTTCTTGTTACTGGCCACCCTGACCTCTCTCCATCAATGATACTTTCTTTCACCTCAGAAAAACATTTATTCTGTTTATATACTGCCATTTTCTTCATGGTATTGTCCTCATAAGTTGGACTAACATGTCCCTGATTTTACTTCCACTCTTGCCAAGTTTAAGAAGAAACTCATGAATGTTCTAATTCAAGATATAATATTCTAGTGACAACACACAAAAACACACAACAATAATGAATGCCAACCAAGACACTGACAAACACTGGCATAAACACAACTGTGAGACACTGAGATACCAATGTTATGAGCTGCTTGTACCAGGCTGTCAACCTAAGTGTATAGTGGCAAGTTCATGAACTTAATTGTCAGGCCTCATAAGTCTGCTAAATTCATTTGGTCTATGCTGGTCTACAATTCTGCTCTTTTCATATTTATCTTCTCACTGGATGCCTATCCATTGTTGAAATGTTCCAATATCTATGCTTCATTTTTAAACTTCTCTACAATTATCTCTTTCATTCCACCTACCCCTTGAATGGTCCAGTCTGACTGTTCAATTTCAACCCGTCTCTAACACAAAAAAACTCTTATCTCTCCTTTATGTGTTAAAATTCAGAATACCCAGTATGAAGAATATATTTGATGGGGTCCGCTTCATTGCAGCTAACTGTGAGGAAAGGGTTTAAGAATGGGGAGCTTTCTAATATATATACTTTCCCATCCAGATGTAAGGAAAGGTCTTAAAAGGAGGTGTGAAGACATGAAAGAAAAGGTTGGAATTTATTCCACAATTGGTTTTATAAGTGTGTCTATTTGTCATGCTTTTGAGAACCCGTAACTCAGTGGTGGTTTAATGTCAGAATTGCATATGTATAATGTAGTGGCAGCTACCAAAGCTGTGGACGAGTCACTGAAAGGCAATGCTTTTGGGTTATATTTTGCCAGTGAATGGTGTTATGACCTTGAGCAAATCAACCGTCTACTCAGGGTCCCAGCTGTCTCATCCATAAAATAAGAACATTGAGTTGGATGAAAACATATATCTCCTCTTCATCTAAAATTCAGTAATACTCTTTTGTGTGACATTTTATTATTCATTTGCAAAATGAGAAGGTTTGCAGGGGTGGCTTACTTCATTGATGATACAAATATGTTTTTTCAAATATATTGAATGTTATATAAATGCAAAGTAGTTGCAGGCAGGGTTAGATAATGTTAAAAACTTTGCTGCTAGCTTTCATAAAACTACCACAACATTAGAGCATCTGTTCTACATTTTGCTTTACATGTATATACTATCTTTTTAAAGAACCTAGTTGGTGAGCATGTGTTTCCGAGAACAGGTCTACAGTATTTGTTTATTTATCCTGGAAACATTGAAAAATAGGAATGAAAACTTGCTGCTGAGTTTCTGTGGAGGCCTGGGGAAACATACTTTAGTAATTTTTCCCTTCCTTTTACTGCTGCCTGACTGAAGTCTTGTGGTGATATGAAGCATCTGTTTACTTCACTGCAGGAGACTTCTTTACTGCCCACTTAGCTGCTACTCCTGAAGTTTTTTTTTTTTTTCTTTTTAATGAAGGCCCTAAGCTGTCCTTGCAGAAAATAATAGAATTGGATGAAAATTCATGCAAAACTCACAAAGTGAAGTGGAAGGGTCTTTTACAGTGTCCTTGGGATCTGGTCTACAGATATTTGTTTTTCACTGTAACCTCCACAACTCCATTACTGTGTGCTTAGACAGTTTCTTAACATTTTTGAATCTCAAAGCTCTGATTTCAAACACAATTTTAACATTTCTTACTTCTTTTGTTGTTTTGTGAAGTTAAAAAATAGTACATACCTAGAAAATCGCTTGTTGTATTGTATATGATCAATAAATATAAACTTGAATGCCAGTCCTGTCATCTGAATCCCTTGCACTGTCTCATTTTTCTTCTATTATCAATGAGGAAACGTGGTAAATACAGAGGGTGCCAAAAATGTAAACACATTTTAGGGGGAAAAGCTGTACTTGAGTATTAGAAATTTAATACTTTTTTTTGTATTTTAAAATGTGTATACATTTTTTAGCACCCTCTCTATGTATTACATACACATATGTTGACTTGTTTAGTGTTTCATTCAATTGATAAGTTTTTAGAAATGTGAATATGTCATTATGACATGTTCGTTGATAACATTCTATCATTTGGGACAGTCACTAGAGAAGGGTAGAGTCTAAGTATATATTTGTTAAATGAATATATTATCTATGATTGTTTTATGGTTATGATTGTTATAATGTTATTACATGAACTATATAGGAGTTAGAGTTTATGCTAACCTATATATAAAACCAAAAAAAATAAAAATTAGGAAGTGAAGATACTGAGAGTTCTTAAAACATTACTGTCCCATACACACTGGTGTTATAATTACAGGCCAATTATAGAATTGCTGTGTGGAGAAGGACAAAATTAAATTAAAAAGAATGATGGAGGAGCAAAGCTATTTTTAGATTTCCTTTGGTTATTCACAGTCACTTGACTGATACGTAAAATTATTGAACGTCAAAACTTCATTAGTTCATTAAACATTAAATGTCTAATTTTGAATCAAAAGGTGATTATGTCTTGAAGAAGGGATGGTACAATTAGTCAAAGTATGAGTCTAACTATTGATGTCATTTTGCAATTTTAATGGTACCTTGTTTATACCAGCAGTGAGGAAGCCTAGAATTTGTTGAGAATTGAATGTTTTTCCTTGCAAAAATTGCTCCAAAGTATGGAAGAAGTGGTAGTCAGTTGGTGTATGGTCTGGTGAATACAGTGGGTAAGGAGATTTTCCATGTCTAATTTCTATAGTTTGGGCAGCATTGTTTGTGCAATATGTGGTCCTTTATTTTCTTGTAAGAGGTTTGGTCTGTCTCTATTGGTCTATCTCAACTGCTTACTCATAAGCATCCTCATCATTTCATGCAATTGGCTGCAGTAGACACCAGCTATAATCAATTGACCAGGTTCCATCAGACTGTAGAGAGTAATACCAGTGCTGGACCACCAAATAGACACTATGGACTCTTTTGATGAATATTGGGGTGTTTTGGCCCTCCAACTTTATCCAACAATTGTGCCAAATGCTTGTGATTGACCAATGCAATCCATTTTTCATCCCACGTTTACGTCATGAAAGCAGAAAAAGGCAAATTCTGAGATGATTTCTCTTCTGACACTTAATTAATTCATGTGGAAACCATCTATCCAGCTTCTTTATCCTGCCAATTTGTTACGAACGGCCCAATATTGTTGGAATCATAACATCAGACCTTGCTGTTAATTCATATGTGCTTTGAGATAGATTCACTTTCACCACAACTTTATCTACGTGATCCTCAAGTCAGACGTATGGCTCATTTTCAAGAATAAAATTACCAGAACAAAACATCTAACTATCCACATAGTGTTTGGTCATTAGTCACATCCTTCTCAAACACTTCATTGATATTTTGAGTTGCCTACACTGCATTGGTGAAACAGCAGAACTCATACTTGAAAATACAAGAATTTTTGGTTCATGTGGTTTCACAAAAATTGCTCTAAAAAATTTGAAAAATAATCACAAGCTAAAAATGTGCATTTGAAAGAATGAGGATGTATGTTCACAATAAATATAAAACAACAAGACTTAAAGTGAAATGTCCAAGATATCAACTATCAAACAGTACTTTAGAAAATTGGAATTTAATACATAATAATATTGCTAGATCTTACAGTAACTTAGCATCACCAAGTCACTATCAATGTTATCAACACTACTGACCATTCATATATTAATTAAGCACCTACATCTTGTAAAAAGAAGCTAATCAGAGGGAAATTGGCTTTTTCTCTTTGTCCTTTTAAAATGTGCACTATTATGATGGGTGTATTTAAACATTTATTCCATGTGCATTCATCATGTGGTTACAAGTTTTTCTAGGGTTAGATACCATGCTATATTTTAAAACATAAAGATTCAAAAAATCACCCTTTAAAGAACTCACAGTCTGAAGAGAGGCCAAATAAGAAAACAGCAATTGTTACACCGAATAATATAAATGATAATGAAAATATATGCACCAGAAATAGGGATGAAGAAATAAAGAGGATGTTGATCGGCAATGCCATAGGAATTATGTACTATATAATCTAATATTAAAGTATAGGTAGATTTAATTAAGTATACAAAGAAGAAAGGGTAATCAGCCAGAACAATCAGAATATGTGAAGATAGAAAGGTGAGAGCAAACATAGTGTGGTTCATGATCGGCAAATAGTTCCATAGGCATGAGAAGTAGTTCAGTTATGAACACATGGGTTTGGAAGCTGGAAAAACATGATTAGTGTTAATAGTAGGAAGCACCCAGTGTGCCACCTTGAATTCCAGCTTTGCATTGCAGGCTCTTAGGGCCTGTAGGGTTGTAATGCGGTAAAGCAGTGTTGGGGATAGAATGTCAAAGAGCAAGGCAAATAATTGAGCTAGACTTCCAAAAGAATGAACAGGTGATTCAAAAAGTAAACCACAGACAAATAGCATTTGGAATTAAATGCAAAACTTTAAGGACCGCATTTTGGAAGTAGAATAATAAACGTGGTAGATGATGTTTGATGTTTCTAAGACTCTCCTTAAAAAACAAAACAAAACAAACAAAACCCAGATGACTTTGGCTTCTAGTAACATGTTGGCTGAAAGCCACTAGTTGTCAACTACCCTTACGATTGCTTCTATTTCTAATTTAAGCTCCACCTTCGCCAAACTTGAAGTTCTTACCCTAAATCTCTTGTATCCAAAGATAGATTGATGTGGAGGTACATAGCTTTGGCCCGCTTCACACAATATTGCAAAATGCTCTGAAGAGCTTTGAGAGGTTGTATTATCTTCAGATTTTTCTCAAGGTCCCTCTGACCTTCAGTACTGCTCTACATCCCCCACTGCTGAACTCTGCTTGCTGTCCTTGACTTTCACGATGTTAATTCTAATCAATTTTTTAAGTCAGTTTCCCACTCACCAACTTCCATTTCAGTGTCTGTACTTGGCTGTCATTTTCTTATAGCTTAGCATATACATCACCTAAATCCAATCTCCGTGTTTAGGAACATGGAGCTCTAAAGAATTATGCAACACAAGTTAAATGACCACTTCAGTAAAGCCAGAAATAAAAGAGTTTATTGAAAAACTGTCACCAAAGGTCTAGGTAACATATCTGGGTCTTCCCTAATGCTCTAGTCACCTACTGGATGAGTATCCATTAGTTCTCTGAAATATTTCAATCATCAAAAGCATCTAGTGATGTCTATATCCTGTATTCTGGTGTTCCCCCCATATACTAGGGAGAACTGGGCTAACAGTGTCATTATACTTGGCTCTTAGAGGAAACACTGTATAAGTATACTCCTACCATCTTAATTTCTTTGCTTTTGTTATTGTAGTCCAATGTTAAATATCATTTATCATTGTGTGATTTATATGTGAGTTATTTAATATAAATTAGAGTAATGCCAAGGCATAAAGTAATAGCTCACTAGTATTACTTTCTATAGCCACTAAATTTAATTTCCTGAAAAGAATTAGAGAGTAGTTATTAGCTTCTGATTTCCACAATTTTATAATTAAGCTTTTGTGTAGAATTTATCTTCGTTGAAAAATATAGCTTTTATATATCAGAAAGAGTCCAGTCCTTGCCTTGAGAAGATCTAGTTTTTTGAGCAGCTGAGTGGTATCTGTAAGTTATCTATGGGCAGAAATCCACATATACATTAAGGCCAGTAAATACTGATTTAAGTGACAGAGAAGGCCTGGTAGCTCTAAATACCTTATCCCAAACTACCTGATTTCATTATTTGAATTTAAATGCTGATTACCTCCTTGGCTGAGGACTCACTTAGGAGACTCTTCATGACAGAAACTGATACTGGCTGTTACTATACAGAATCTTGACTTTGTTACCAAACTATGCAAGCTTCTATCTTGAAAATACTGTGTTACTAATCCAAGGCTGCTTGACCTTTGACAACTTTGAGACCCCATTGGGCTATACATAATAAAAACAGCTAATCTATAGTACATAATTAATTCTTTTTTTTTTCCTTTTTTTTTAAATGTTTTATTGTTGGGGATTCATTGAGGGTACAAGAAACCATGTTACACTGGTTGCATTTGTTGGGTAAAGTCCCTCTTACAATCATGTTTTGCCCCCAAAAGTTGTGGCACACACCAAGGCCCCCAGACCCCAACCCCCTTGCTCCTTTCCTCTCTCTGCTCTTCCTTTCCCCACCCCTCCCTCATTCTTTCTCTCTCTGCCCTCCCCTTCCCTCACCACCACCATGTCAATAATTGTCATTAATTGTCCTCATATTAAACTTGAGTACATGGGATTCATGCTTCTCCATTCTTGAGATGCTTTACTAAGAATAATGTGTTCCACTTCCATCCAGGTTAATACAAAGGCTGTAAAGTCTTCGTTTTTTTTTCAATGGCTGAATAGTATTCCATAGTGCACATATACCATAGTTTGTTAATCCATTCCTGGTTTGGTGGGCATTTAGGTTGTTTCCACATTTTGGCGATCGTAAACTGAGCTGCAACAAACAGTCTAGTGCAAGTGTCCTTATGATAAAAAGATTTTTTTCCTTCTAGGTAGATGCCTAGTAATGGGATTGCAGGATCAAATGGGAGGTTTAGCTTGGGATCTTTGAGAGTTCTCCATACTTCCTTCCAAAAAGGTTGTATCAGTTTGCAGTCCCACCAGCAGTGTAAAAGTGTTCCCTTCTCTCCACATCCACGCCAGCATCTGCAGTTTTGAGATTTTGTGATGTGGG
>CAUYRH010024650.1:0-12165 GCA_963574655.1 Perodicticus potto | reverse complement strand
CAAGTGTCTCCTCAGCAGTTGTCCAGCCTTTTTGGCTATTGGAGCCTCTGGTGGGCGTTGTAGGTCCCCCTCCTTGCCTGTCATCCAGCCCACTGGCTCTTCAGCTGGTTGCCGCAGCACCAACACCACCACGGAGGAGGCCAGCCTTGGTGTATTTGGCCGGCGCTCTACCCACTGAGCTACAGGCACCGAGTCATGTTTTGTTTTTTTCTTTAAATTGTTGTTGTTTGTTTGTTTTTTGAGACAGAGTCTTACTCTGTTGCCCTGGGTAGAGAGCCATGGCATCATAGCTCAACAGCAACCTCAAACTCTTGGGCTCAAGAGATCCTCTTATCTCAGCCTGGTTCTACTGGCTCCTGCTACAATGCCCAGCTAATTTTTCTAGTTTTAGTAGAGCTGGGGTCTCATTCTTACTCAGGCTGGTTTGGAACTCCTGAGCTCAAGCAATCCACTCACCTCGGCCTCCCAGAGTGCTAGGTTTATAGGCGAGAGCCAATGTCCAGCTTGTCCATCTTAGTTAACTGTGTTAGATACGTTCTCCTGTGTTAATTTTCATGCATAGATGGGGAACCTGCAGCCTTAAGGAAACTTGTGGCTTTCCAGTCCTTTAGTGCGGCCTTTTGAATGAACCCAAATTTTACATGGCAAATCCTTTTATTAAAAGGGGTACAGCAGGGAACAATGATGTTTTTCTTGCTGCTTTTGGTGCTGACAAAAGAATAATCTTGAAATCAAAAAGCTGTAGTTTCCCCACCTGTTCTTTTTTTTTTTTTTTTTTTGAGACAGAACCTCAAGCTGTTGCCCTGGGTAGAATGCCGTGGCATCACAGCTCACAGCAGCCTCCAACTCCTGGGCTCAAGCAATTCTCTTGCCTCAGCCCTCCAAGGAGCTGGGACTACAGGTGCCGCCACAATGCCTGGCCACTTTTTGCTTGTAGTTGTCATTGTTGTTTGGCAGGCCCAGGCTGGATTTGAACCCTCCAGCTCAGGTGTATGTGGCTGGTGCCTTAGCCACTTGAGCTACAGGCCTCCCTACCCATTCTTATCTCTATGCTACTATAGTGCAGAAATTACAAGCCTCAAAACTATATTTCCTACTTTTTTTTTTTTTTATTTTTATATTTGTTTGAGACAAGAGTTTTACTATGTCGCCCTTGGTAGAGTGCTGTGCTGTCACAGCTCACAGCAACCTCCAAGCCTTGGGCTTAAGAGATTCTCTTGCCTCAGCCTCCCAAGTAGCTGGGACTACAGGCCCCTGCCACAATGCCCAGCTATATTTTTTTGTCGCAGTTCTCATTGTTGTTTAGCTGGCCTGGGTTGGGTTTGAACCCATCAATCTCTGTGTATGTGGCAGGCGCCCTACCCACTGAGCTACAGATGCCGCCCGTATTTCCTACTTTTAACCATATACAACAATCAGTACCAGATGAACTGTAAACCTAAATGTGAATAGCAGAATGTAACAGTTTCACAAGAAAACACACAATATGCTTATGACTTTGAAGTTGGCAAATATTTCTTAAACTGGACACATTCAAAATAAATGAACCACAAAAGGAAAATATCTGATAAACTAAACTATATCAAATTATGAACATCTTCCGAATGTTCATAAAATGAACATACACATGTAGCCAGAACCCAGAGGGAAAGACAGAAATTAAGAGCATACCAGAAGCTCTTTTCTAGGCAGTACCTTCCCTCAATGGGACTGCGATGGTGGTTCCTAACACCATAGACCAATTTTGCGTATTTTTGAACCGTAGACAAAATAGAATAATACAGCGTGTACTCTTCGGTGACTGGCTTTTCTTACTCAGCATTCCGTTTGTGAGATTCATCCATGTTGTGTGGAGTAATAGCATCTTCATTTTCATTGCCGTGTGGTATTATTCCATTGTATGAATACAACGCATTTTATACATCATACTGCAGATGGATATTTGGGTTGTTTCCTGTTTAGGGTGATTACAAACGGTGCTGCCATGAACATTGTGGACTTGAATACTTAAGAGTGAAATTTCTGTGAGACATACCTTCAGCTGAGTAGACACTGCCAGACAATCTTCCAAAATGATTTTACTAGTTATGAATGTTCTGCATCCTCACCAAAACCTGATATTTTCCGTCTCTCAAATTTTAGCCTTTCTTTTGAGGGGCTAATACAGTGTATTGAAATCACACTGTGGTTTTAGTTTTCATTGTTCTAAAGTCTCATAAGTTAAAGCATCTTTTCATGTGTTAACTGGCCATTTGGATACCCTTTCTATGAAATTCCTGTTCAGGTCTTTTCTGTGGGGTTATCTGAGTTTTTCTTGTTGTTCTTTGTAGTTCTTTATTCTGGCTGAGTCCTTTGTTGGGTATGTGTTTTGAGAGTATCTTTTGCTACTTTGTAGCTTGTTTTTTCACTGGATTCGAACCCGCCAGCTCAGGTGTATGTGGCTGGCGTTTTAGCCCGTTGAGCCACAAGTGCCGAGCCCTTAGGCTGCTTTGTTAATAGGATTTTATATACAATTTATATTTTGCCAATCAGGTATAATAGTTTTCACTATTAGTTGCTGATGCGTGTGCTACATTGTATAATTATTTTTATGGCTAGACTTTTTGTGCCTCTGTACTGCCACCAACTCCACAGGGGAGAAATGGCTATGATGTCGGCAATAGTCTCCATAGCTTCCTAACCTTTATGTGGAAGCCTTCTAACTTCTTTCCTGCTAACCTTCTAATGGTTTTGTAAGCATATAATTCCTACAATGGTGTCTGCACCCAACCCCAACTGATATACCCACTAATAATACAATCAATAGGCAATAGAGTGGGGTTATGGTTGGTTTTAAGAATCTTTGGAAAAGGAAAATTACTATGGGCAATCCTACCACCTAGGTTTATCATTATCATGGGAAAGTTCTGCTTCAGAGTTAACCTAAATCTATTCTGATGCTTGGTAAAGCCACTCACTTCAGAGGCTAATTTCTGTTGCCATTCAAAAATGATTCTTAAGGCATCTTTTGTCCTCTTTGCAAACTGAATAATGCCAATGCTTTGAACTTTTCTTTACACGTTCTGCAGCTCTTCCCAGTTTTGGATATTTGAAAAAAGTATTCAGGAAAGGATTGCCTATTCTGGTAGGATTAGCCGTCCCTTTCTTTTGGTTATACTCCCAAGTTCTCACTTGCTTATCTAGCCAAAGTTCTACATCGCTGACTCAAGTTTAGCTTATGGTCCAAGCCCAGTATCATGTTGTTACTAGCTAAGACTTTCCCTATTGAAGTAGCCTTGTAGAAGATTGAAAAATAAAACTTATTTGCCATAGTGAGAATTTTTACCTGGGCCGTCAATACGAAACATCTAATATAACAGCTTAAAAATAACAAAAATCAGAAGACTAAAGAAAAATTAGTCAATAGCTGAAAAGAGATAACTGAATTACAAAACTGTTCAGTTAAAATGGAACTTAGAAACAATCTATTTATACCAGAAAACTGAGCTCAGATATATATGCAGGCTTCTAGTCAGTGCTGAATACTCTTCCAGTATGAATATGCTTCCTGCCCTCAAAGTGTGGCCCCTAGACCAGCAGCATGTGGGAACTTATTAGAAATGCAGAATCTCGGCTCGGCGCCTGTGGCTCAGCGGGCTAAGGCGCCAGCCACGTACACCTGAGGTGGCGGGTTCGAATTCAGCCCGGGCCCGCCAAACAACAATGGTGGCTGCAACCAAAAAATGGCCGGGTGTCGTGGCGGGCGCCTGCAGTCCCAGCTACTTGGGAGGCGGAGGCAGGAGACTCGCTTGAGCCCAAGAATTGGAGGTTGCTGTGAGCTGTGATGCCATGGCACTCTATCCAGGGTGACAACTTGAGGCTCTGTCTCAAAAAAAAAAAAAAATGCAGAATCTCAGGTCTCAATACCCATCAAGTCAGAATCTGCATTTTAATGAGACCTTCAGGGTGATTTGTATGCACCTTAAAGTCTGTGGTGCTATAGGCAGGTGCTAGCTTTATCATGTAAAGTCTTGCCTCATGATATTAGAAAACTGATACCTTTCGGGCCAGGCCTTCATTATTATAGGTCCTGGTCTAATAGAGTATTTGAATAGCTAGATTAAAGAAAAAAAGAAAAACTCTCTCTAATGATTTCTAGAAAAAGAGATCATCTATCTAAGTTGTGCTAGTTTTTAACATACTCATTCAGATTGCAATCAGTAGGAAAATTAATAACCTATTTGGTAGTAGCATGTCCTGCAAAAATAAATGCAGTACACTGAATGTATTTAAATGGATATTTAAACTACACAGCTATCAGTGATTTAGTTTTCTTTTTTTTGCAGTTTGGGTCTGGGTTTGAACCCCCCACCTCCAGCATATGGGGCTGGCGCCCTACTCCTTTGAGCCACAGGCACCACCCATGATTTAGTTTTCAATTACACAAAGGTAATTACACCAGAATCTACCTCATTCACCCTTCCGTGAGAATATGTTGGAGTGTCATAATAAGCTGATGCTTTCAGGCAATGACTGATCTCCACTCCTTTTTGGCTGTGACCTGAATTCATTTGCTTTAAGCAGTTTAGGGTGTACACTAGGAATAAAAACGATGGAAACACCCTTTGCAACCCTTCTCACAAATGAAGTTGCTTCACCTACTAAGGGTGCATGTGAGGATACTGGCTCAGCCTCTCGAATTGGGCCTGTGAGGGAAAGGAGAAAACATGGTGAAAGAGATTGGCACAGCTGAGCTCTTTAAGTTTGCCAGCAGGGAGGCTTTTGGGGTGCTGGCAATATTCTGTATTTTTATCTGGGTGCTTGCTACATGACTGTGTTCAGTTTAGGAAAATTCACTGAGCTGTTCACCTACAATAAATACGCTTTTCTATATGTATGTCATATTGCAAAAAGAGTTTAACAGTGCAGAAAGAAAGAGCAGATTTCTGTCCTCTCTCCCTATTCAGATGCAGGTAGTCTGTGTCCCCTACTTTGAGAAACACTGCCCAGAGCAATCTAGAGGGCTACAATCAGGGAAAACTGAGGAACAAACTTCATTAATCCAGCATGTTCAAACAGGTGGACAATAATAATGCCCGATGCAGGGTGCACTTATTCTAGGTGTTATACAAATATATTCTGTTGCTCTTCATGCCATCCTTGAGAGGATAATGTTATCTCCATTTACAAATCAAGTAAATGGTACCCATAGAAGAGGCTGAGCTGAGTCCCTGTCAGGTCTATCAGGACCAAAGTCTATTTTATATCCACCAAGTGTAGGCAGGGTGTGGTGGCTCATGCCTGTAGTCCTAGCACTCTTGGAGGGTCTGAGCAAGAGTGAGATCCTTATCTCTACCAAAAATAGAAAAATTAGCCAGGCATAGTGGTCAGTACCTGTAATCCCAGCTACTCAGGAGGCTGAGACAAGAGGATCTCTTGAGTCTAAATGTTTGAGGTTGCTGTGAGCTATAAAGTCATAGCACTCTACCCAGGGTGACAAAGGGAAACCCTGTCTCAAAAAATTAAAAAAATATTCAGTCACTACTGGGTACCTTGAAGGAGGAAAGAAGTCTTAAGGACCACCTCCAGGAATGAGAATTGACAGAGAAGGAATTTAGGCCTCTTTGCCATGTAATAGTCTTTAAGTACAGAGTGCAAATAAGCACCTTTGGTCTTTTCAGAATCTTTTGGCAAGCAGTTGGCAGTTTCTCAAAGGCAGTGCCCTAAGGCCATAAATACCATTGTGTTACAATTGCCTACAGTATTCAGTACAGTAACATGTTGTCCAGGTTTCTCGACTGGGACCAATAAGCCATATCATAGAGCCTAGATGTGCTAGGCTATACCATCCAGGTTTGTGTGAGTACACTCTATGATGTTCACAGGACGAAATTGCCCAACATTACATTCTCAGAATATATCAATACATTTCTCAGAATACATCCCTGTTATTAAGTGACTCATGATTGTGTATTCTGGACTATGTCTCAAACATGGCTGAACCTCAAAAATCACTTTGGGAAAGTTTCAAACATCCAGATTCACTGGCTTCACAGCAGAGATCCAGATTTAGTAGTTTGGGGAGAGGCCTGAAAAGCTCTTTAGAAAGCACCCCACATAATTCTGAAGACAACCTTGGCTTGGGAAACATTACCTTAGCCACACTGACCTCTTGAAAGAGTTAGGCCTGGCTGACCTGGTAGTAGGTCATCACGAGCCAACCAGGGGAAAGCAAAGGGCCTATTATGGCGTGTCCTCGAACCAAATAAATGTAATGAGATCTCAGGCTAATTAACAGAAGAATAAAAGGAAACTTTTATTTTCATGACATTTTATGACATGAAAACTTGCAACTGGTTTGGGCCTGCAAATAAAAGGCCTGCACCCGTTATGTTCCGCGCATTACATTTAACTTGAGCTTTCTTCTCTCCAGTTCATGTGCAGAGCATCTAAAATTTGTCTTTAAAAAAAGTATTATAAAAATAAGCCATACAGTAAAGCAATTTTATTTCTCAGACCTCAAACTAAAATCCTTGGTTTAGAAGTCTAAGAATTTTGGACACAACAAAAATGAACTCTACAAAATTTAGGGAGACAGTGTTACAAAGGTAAAAAGACCCAAGGGCACCCTCTCCCCACCCCCATCAACCTGAACTAGTTTATTCTAGATTTAAACAATGAACTTGAACAATCTAGATTTCCATTTCACCCCAGTGTTCAGTGGTGAAAGTACAGAGGTGATTATGTAGAGTTAATAACTTCCCTATCTTGTCTGTCAAATAGAATAAATAGCTAAAACTGATAAGTTGATAAAGTGATTGTTTTTACTGGAGAGTTAATAACTTACTCTAAAGTAGATTTTAATTTCTGGACTTTGCTAACAACTGACATATGAATTAATCATTGCCAAGACCAATCACTATACAAGTTTAAAGGAGACCTTCACACCACTCAAACCTACAGGAAATATTAATGACATAAGTGATAGAACACTATTAAGTCTATTATTCATCAGTACAAGTGTGAACAAAATACAGCGAGCAATAAAATAAGCTTAGAATTGGATAAGTCGGGTTTACAAAAACCATCTCAATCCAAAACTTTTTTTTTTTTTTGAGACAGAGCCTCAAGCTGTCACCCTAGATAGAGTGCTGTGGCATCACAGCTCACAGCAAACTCCAATTCCGGGGCTCAAGCGAGTCTCTTGCCTCCACCTCCCAAGTAGCTGGGACTATAGGTGCCCGCCACAATGCCTGGCCATTTTTGGGTTGCAGCCGTCATTGTTGTTTGGTGGGCCTGGGCTGGATTCAAACCCGCCAGCTCAGGTGAACGTGGCTGGTGCCTTAGCCCGTTGAGCCACCGGTGCTGAGCCCTCAATCCAAAACTTATTCTTATCCTAAGCCCTCATCTCATTTGAGAAAATAACTCTTGTGCTTATTTATAAGATTCAAGTCCCATTTTTTCTTTTTTTCCACATGTGGAAGTGGGTATAGCTACCTGTTAGCCAAGAAATACATTCTGGGCCCAAATATTAGGGAGATGATCAATCTCTATGAATTTTATAAAAAATTAATGCTACTCTTCTGGATAAAAGGAAGAAAATGAGCACAAAAGGGGAAATTAGGATACATGCTCAGAGACTAAGAAGACCCTTGGTATAACCTCCATTTCCAGCTTTATTTAAATTTGTGTTTCCTATCTGTAATACTTCTAAAGGAAAAGAATGCTTGAGAGAATGAGCAATTCTGAAAGTAGTTTCTATTCTGAACTTTTGCATTCAAAAGAGTCATAGTAACCTGAGATGTAACCCATAACTTATCCCTTTAGAAAAGAAATTATAGATATCACAGAGGAGATATTTTAATAACTCTAATATCTTCATATTTATGGTCAATTGATATTTGACCAGGGTGCCAAGATAATCCAATAAGGAAAGAATAGTCTTTTCAACAAATGGTTTGGGACAACTGGATATAACATGCAAAAGAATGAAGCAAGATTCTTATCTCACACCAAATACAAAAATTAACACAAAAGGGATCAAAGGCCTAACTGTAAGAACTAAAATGATACAAATCTAGGAGGAGACACAGGCATAAATCTTTGTGAATTGAATTAGGTAATTTTTTTTATGTATGATACCAAAATGTAAGCAACAAACTTGACCTTATTAAAATTAAAAACCTTTATCCTGCAAAGGACACCAGCAAGAAACTATAGGGATAAAAATATTTGCTATGGGATTTGTATCTAGAATACACACATAACTTTTACAGCTCAATAATAAAAAGACAAATGGCCTAATTTTAAAATGGGCTAAGGATCTGAACAGACATTTATATAAAGAAGATATACAAAAGGCTGATATGCAGATTAAAAGAGGATGATCAGTTTTCAGGAAGATGAGAACCAAAACCACAGCAAGATACTACTTTACACAGACTAGGATGGCTACCGTCAAAAAGACAGATAAGAAGAGTTGGTGAGGGTTTGGGGAAATTGGAATCTTTATACATTGCTGGCTGGAGCGACGAAAAGTGCAGTCATTTTAAAAAATAGTCCGGCAGTTTCTCAAAAGGCTAAACATAAAGTTACCATATGATCCAGAAATTCCTTTCTTAGATATATGTAACCCAAGAGGAATGAAAATACATGTCCACACAAAAACTTAACACAGCGAGCATTATTTATAACATCTGAAAAGTATTAATAGCCCAGATGTCCATTGGCTGATATGTATAATTGTGTCGTATCCATATGAAGGAATATTATTCAGCAATAAAAAGGAAATATGGATGCACACTACACGTGGATAAACCTTGAAAATATGCCAAATGAAAGAGGCTGGTTACAAAGGATCACATGTTGCATGGTTTCATTTATTTGTAATGTCCAGAATTGGCAAATTTATACAGACAGAAGATAGATTAGTAGTTGCCTAGGGCAGAGGTGGAAGTATGGAGAAAAAATGGGAATGGTTGCTTATGAGCACAGGGTTTCTTTGGGGGTGATGAAAATGTTCTACAATTGACTGTGGTGACAATTGCACACATATGTGGATCTATATAGTAAAACTCACTGAATTTTACTATTTATTTATTTATTTTTTTGAGACAGCATTTCACTCTATTGCTCCAGGTTAAAGTGCCATGGCATCATCTTAGCTCACAGCAACCTCAGACTGTTCGGTTCAAGTGATCCTCATGCCTCAGCCTCCTGACTAGCTGGGACTATAGGCACATGCCACAATTCCCCTCTTATTTTTCTACTTTTAGTAGAGATGGGGTCTTGTTGTCTCTCAGGCTGGTCTTGAACACCTGAGCTCAAGGGATTCTCCTGCCTTGGCCTCCCAGGGTGCTAGAATTACAGGTGAGACCGCTGCCTCAGGCCAGATTTTATACTTTATGGTACATGAATTATATTTCAGCAAAGGTGCTTATTAAAAAAAAATGCAGAGGAGACACATGTCACATCCAGGTAGAGCATTTAAGATCTGGCACATGATTCTGTATGCTTTCTCTTTCTCTGCCAAGGAAGCACTTACTGATAGGAAGGTGTTATTAGATCAAAGCAGCCGTAATATGGAGCTAAAACACAGAAGAAAACTGTTCTGGAGACTCACTCAGACTCACGGCTGATTCTGAGTAAAAGATAACATTTTTTGTGTTTAACAAACAAGAAACACTTCATTCAAATTTTAGTGTTGTGAGAGGATATAGTGTAGTGCATCTAGTCCAGAGTTTTTCAACCCCTTAGTATTACTGACATTGGGTTGGATAATTCTCAGCTGTGGATGGTTGTCCTATCGATACTAGGATGCGTAGTAGCAACCCTGGCTTCCCCAGTTGTAACAATGAAAAACCTCTGTAGACATTGCTGAATTGTCCCTCACCAAGCCTGGGGAGTACCACTGATGTAGTCTAAATGTTCCCAAAGAGTGTTCATTGGAGCATTAATTTTGCCCAATGCTGCAAAAGAAAAGGGTTCCATAGTTTAGTAAGTTTGGAAAACAGCAAGCTAGGCTGGGCACGGTGGCTCACGTCTGTAATCCCAGCACTCTGGGAGGCCAAGGTTGGTGGATTGCTTGAGCTCAGGAATTTGAGACCATCCTGAGCAAGAGTGAGAGCTGGTCTCTAAAAATAGCCAGGTGTTATGGTGTGCGCCTATAGTCCCAGCTGCTGGAAGGGATCACAAGCCCAGGAGTTTGATGTTGCTGTGAGCTATGATGTCACAGCAGTCTACCTAAGGAAACAAAGTGAGACTCTGTCTCCAAAAATAAGAAAGAAAGAAAAAAAAACAGCAAACTGGCTCAGCTCCCGTAGCTCAGTGGTTAGGGCGCCAGTACACCAGGGCCTGGCCTGCTAAACAATGACAACTACAACAAAAAAAAAGCTGGGTGTTGTGGCGGGCGCCTGTAGTCCCAGCTACTTGGGAGGCTGAGGCAAGAGAATTGCTTAAGCCCAAGAGTTTGAGGTTGCTGTGAGCTGTGACACCATAGCACTCTACCATGGGTGACAGAGTGAGACTCTGTCTCAGAAAAGAAAAAGAAAAGAAAAGAAAAGAAAAGAACAAGCTAAATGAATTATCCCTCTTCCCACTCATACTCACACTCTACAGCAGTAGAAACTCAGGAATAGGAAAGGGAAATGAGATGCCTTGTGTCACTCAACCAACCTAATCAGAGCATTTTAATATCTACTAATGAAGCAATGAAGACATAGTGTATTAATTTGCAAACAGGTCTCAAATCTCTCCCCATCCCTGACTCTGAACCAACCTAATCAGAGCATTTAATATCTAATAATGAAGAAATGAAGACATAGTGTATGAATTTGCAAACAGGTCTCAAATCTCTCCCCATCCCTGACTCTGAACAAGAAGGGCCTCTCCTGCCTGCTCTGGGCATTCCTCTGCACACAGGCTCTGGCCACATCTCGGGCTGACTACGCACACTAGTGGCATGGTTTGGCCTTAGGGTGAGTCTGGGGAAGAAGTCTAGGCAGCCCTGGAAGTGGGCTTGGGACAATTGAGTAAGGAATTCTAAGGGGATCCAAGGCATCCAGATTGTGGTCTAGAAGGGAGCAATGTGGGTTCCGTGTGGGCACATCCCCTGTCCCCCACAGTCTCCTTAGTCTATGATGAAGCTCACAGCAAGGAAGGGCCAGAGCAGGGCCTTCTAAAAGCCTAAAGGCAGTACCAGCAGGAGCCCCACATCTTGGAATGGGATAGTTAGTATTAAATACAGAATCCTGGCCCATACCTTGGGCCTGCTTCAGCAGGAGGAAGGAGGCAAGATCAAGCTTGTTGAGACAGGGAAGATGGATCACGCCTCACTTGCCCTGGAGGGTTCACAGAAGTTTATCAATTTTTGGCAAAGCAGAACGGCCCAACCTGGGAGAGCCTGCCCAGATCTGTGTGCCAGTTTAGTTAATGATTTAAAGGGGCATTAACCTTTTTACTTTACAGAGAAAATATCTAGATAAAAATGTTATTTTTATCAGGGCCACTGAAATTTCTGTTTGCCCTTCTCCTATGCCCCTGCTCCCTCGCCCTTCACTGTTCTCCCGGGGCAAGGGAGCCCTCAAGCCCTCGCTGGCTTTTTCCTCAGCCATTGTTCATGTTCATGACTTCAGCAGTGATCTGGACAACTGCTCTCATCCCCTTGGTTCTTCATTTCCATTCCTGTCTTCCTAATCTCCACCCCTGAATGAAGGCCACCATGTCAAGCAAAAGATATTGCTGGAGAAAATTTAAAAATCAGATCCAAACCATTATCAGTTAACTGGCCCAGCTGATCCTCACTAGTCCCAGGAAATTCTCTGACTTTTTCCAAAATTGCCTTTCTATTATAGCCCCTACTGCTCCTTTTCTAAATCTTTCCTGTTTTCTTTAGGCCTCAATCCCACCTCTGCAGAAGACTTTCCCTCTTGCTTATTGGAAGAAATCAAGATTCTTCAACATAGGCTTCCTCTTCCTGCTTCTTCTTTACTGAGAAATACTTAAGGATGACATCTCTTCTCCTTCCATCACATTTCAGAGGAAGAAGGGAACCTCACCCTTTCCAGTCTTTTTTTTTTTTTTTTTTGAACAGAGCCTCAAGCTGTCACCCTGGATAGAGTGCCGTGGCATCACAGCTCACAGCAACCTCCAATTCCTGGGCTCAAGCAAGTCTCCTGCCTCCGCCTC
>CAUYRH010024643.1:0-10459 GCA_963574655.1 Perodicticus potto | reverse complement strand
TGTATCAATGAATGGATACAGTCCATTCATGGAATTGAGGCCTAGGAAATTCACAAGAAACTGACCTAGGCATAGGAAATGGGGGTTCCACATTTAGTCCTAAGTGTAAAGTGAAGGAGACACCAAGGCACAGGTGTCTCCTCAGCGGTTGTCCAGCCTTTTTGGCTATTGGAGCCGCTGGTGGGCATTGTAGGTCCCCCTCCTTGCCTGTCATTCAGCCTGCTGGGTCTTCAGCTGGCTGCAGCAGCACCAACACCACCAACGAGGATGCTGCAGGTCCACCAGCTCTGCTGAGCTGGCTAAGGTGCCAAAAGTCCTGTATTAATTCTCCCCATCCGAGTAGAAACTCTAACTGCTGTTAGAAAAAAGGGGCGAAGACTCGATCTAACTGCTTCCTGCTGATCGGGCGATGATAGAAGGGGGCAGTTAGGGTTTCTCCGGAGGGAGAGTGATACAGGACCATCTTTATTGCGTGTGGCTTGATGACATTTCTGGAAAACATTAATCTGATTAGTGTAATCAGTAATAGGCAAAGGTAGAACAGTGTCAGGTCAGAAGCACTTATTCAGTGATGCTAAAAGAAAACCATATTAGGATTTTTCTTGGGCCTTTAGCATAACAAAAAATGTAAGTGGTCAAGCCCGCACTCCTATACCTATTCATAAAATGTATTTCTGACAGATTTTAAGACAATTATATACATTCAACATATATTCTTAAAGTGTCCTTTGGTATGGATTATTAAAGACATTATATACTGTTCCCATAAAAACAGATGTCAGTAGATGTTATTGCTCTAGCATAATATCTGCAACATATTTTGTATGAAATAAGGGAGTGAAAATGTTGGTAACACAAAAATAGAATAGTTACTCCTCCCCCCCCTCAATGAGATGCTATTTCTCTTGGAGAAGAGCTTCATGTGTGTTTAACAGAATGATATAGTGGCATCAAGGGCACAGTCAACCATCAGATGCTTATCTTCTAAATGGAATTTAATAGATGTTATTAAATTATAGGCACTTGGTTCATTAAGATAAACACATAAAGTATGGGATGTCAGCGAAGGACAAAATTGTTTTGCATAACAAAATGGCAGGTTATCTGAGAAAAACCTTGGAAGAAGAAGCTGGGTATTGATGAAGAAAGAACAGAGCAAAAAGAGTAAGTAGCTGCATGATTGAGGCTGATGTTATACTCGAGGGAGAAAACTTGTACAGGAGATTCTTCTGTGTTTCTTTTTTATGTGGAATGTGCAGTGTAAACCATCTCTTTCCCATCCCTGTGAAGTCGGCATGAGCTCTGCACAGCTCCCCACTAATGCTTTTGTTGTGCAGAGTTTATGTGGGAAGGGCACGAAATGAAAGGGTGCTTTGCATTGTGTATCCAGGACAGAGGCGAGGCCGCCCACAGACCCTCCGGTGAGGGGGAGGGAGACAGTGATGGGTTGACCACCTGTGTGAGGAAACACATGCGTGGTCAGCTCCCTGCCAGCCACACGAAAAAGTCAAGGGCGGTTGGCTTTGCAAAGAATTTCAGCTTTTTCTTTCTACATTTATATCTAATCTGATTTTTAATAACATCCAGGCTGACGGGGAGAACGGGAGTGAAGTGAGATGTTCATAACACGGGCCACGTCACCCACGCTCGGGTGGTGCTGACTGAGGGAGAAGTCGGGGGAAGACAGGCCTCCAAAATAGCACAGGTTTGGTTAGAGAAAATGTTTTCTAACCATAAATATATGTTTGTTATTAAAAAGCACGGGCTGCAGAGAACCCAGACACTCCAGCAGCAGCTCTTGCACCCCTGAGGCAATGGTTAAAGAGGTGATGGTCCCTTACCTGGAGTCAAAGAGAAAGAGCTTAGAGGTGAGAGTGGTCATTGGAAGGCTCAGTGGTGCGCGGTCATCCTGGTGGGCTCAGTGGTGAGTGGTCATCCTGGAGGACTCAGAGGTAAGCGGTCATTCTGGAGGGCTTAGAGGTGAGCAGTCATCCTGAAGGGCACAGTGGTGAGTGAGGTCATCCTGGGGGGCTCAGAGGTGAGCGGTCATCCTGGAGGGGTCAGAGGTGAGTGAGATCAGCCTGGAGGGTTCAGAGGTTAGGGGTCATCCTGGAGGGCTCAGTGGCAAGTGGTCATCCCGGAGGGGTACTTGGTGAGTGGTCATCCTGGAGGGCTCAGTGGGGAGTGGTCATCCTGGAGGGCTCAGAGGTTAGTGGTCCTCCTGGAGGGGCTCAGTGGGGAGAGTGGTCATCCTGGACAGGCATTGGCGTTGCCAGAGAAATGGGGCTAAGTGACAGTGGGGAGAAGGAAGGGTGCACACTGCCTGTCCTGCAGCCCTGGCACCTTCCTTTAGTCTGCCCACTGGCTCAACCTAACCAGTGGCCATGTAAGTATGTCTGGGTGAAACAGTTCAAAGCAGTGGCCTTTCCACGTGGAGGCCAGCAGGAACGGAAAAGTAATTTAGAGCAATAACAGTTAGTACAACAGCTCTACATAAGTTTCCATCAGCCAGTGTTGATGGTTGTGGGTCAGGAGCTTTCTCCAAGCTACTTGTGACTGGTGCACAGGAGAGGAGGGGTGGGTGCTCTCCTGCCAACAGCCAGGCTATGTCAGAACTTTGACAAATTTTATGTTTTTAAAGACAATCTTATGATTTTACACATTATAAAATTATCTAGTTATTTTCACAAATACAAACGGCCTACCATGGATTTTACACATTGCCTGTGAACACAATTATAGATTGTGGGTGCATTGCATCACCCCCCCATAGAGGACGGGGGAGGGTGGTCCCTAAAATAGGACCTGTGGTGAAGCTGCTGACAGTAAGTTGTTCAATTGCCAAACAATATGCAAGATAAATTGTGGCAAACACAGCCAAAGAAATAGAAAGAAACGGCAAATACAAATACTCTCCTAGCACCTTGTAGTAAATAGCATTTGTAAAATATTTTAGAGATACTTTATTAGATTGCCGCAGGCTGAAAAACTCTTTTTACGATAAATATTTTAATAGGATTTATTTAAATGCTACAGATATAATTTCAAGCAGTTATAATTGTAACTTGGTGCAATTTATGTGGCATTAAATATTTCCAAATCTCTGTCTTCTGGGTACAGGTGAGAATGGCACCTTCCTTTGGCTTCACTTTGGCCATAAAAGGAGAATGGTAGAGACGGGTGTGTTAATGCGACACTCGAAGAGTTTGGTCCATTCCCTCTTTGCCTCTGTTGTAGCGATTCTCCACAGATTGTCTACTCTGCCAGCCTGGGACCGTGGGAGAGACAGGTGTGGGAGTGAGATCTCCCGGCAATCAAAGCACACACACACACATTTTCTTAAGCCTGTGATTTGTGTTTGTTTCATGCAATAGGCTGTGTTGAGTTATACTTGCTGTCCTTCTGAATGAGGGAAAGTGATGAATGAAAATTACTTGCCAGTATCTATTTCCACCCTTTTCCTGTTATAAGCACCCCCCCCCACACACACACAGATACCCTTTTACCTGGTATGTAGCTACTCAGCCAGAGACTGTCATTTCCAGATCTGTGCCTAGGTCCGGGCATTTGGTTGAATGCTAGTTAATGAGCTACAAATGGAACAATACATACAATCTTAGAGTTATGTCCCTAAGGAACCATGGGTTTCCTTGGTCTTTCTGCATTCCTGCTGATTTGGTTATAAATTGCAAAAATTAAAAGTTTATGGTAGCTGAGTTGAAACATCTAGCTAGGATCCCAAAACAGAGAAAACAAGTTTCTGTGCTGTGTGTTTAAATGTCAACGTAATTTAGAGTCTCTCTTCTTTTTTATAGCTGCCTAGATTACACTTTTACTTGAATGATCACTATAAATAGTATAAGAAACCAGTTCCCACCTACTTTTTACTGTGGCCACTATTTGGTTTTTGTCTGTTTGTTTTTTGAACTTGAGGCTCAGTGAGTTGAGTTAATCCTCCAACTCAGTTCTTGCTCTGTCTCATACCTGATCTGCTTATTTTGTTTAATAGCTTGTTGTCCACGTGGTCGGGGGACCATTTATTTCACTTCTCTATGCTCCAGTTTCCTCATTTGTAAAATGAAGATAATAATAGCTTCAGTCTCTTACGGTTGTTCTGAGGATTAAAAAAGTTAATTTGTGGGAAGTGCTCTATCCAGCATACAGTAATTGCTGACCATCATTTTTACTAGTTTTTATTATTTATTTCTTTATACTTTCATTCTCCAATCCTATTTTCTCCCCTCCCAGAGGTACTCATTCTAATATGTGCATGTATATCCCTTTGTTTATATATGTTCTTGCAAAGTCTGCATTATTTTTAATTTGGGTAAATGGTGTAACATGTCAGAGTGAAGTTCGGAGATTCACTCACGTTGCTGTGGGTACGTCTGACCAGTCTCCCTGAGCTGCACGCCCACCACACCTCACCTCTCCCCCAGGGAGAGAGGCCAGGGTGCCCCTGCTTCTCCACTGGCACCCGCAGTTGTGTGATGAACTTCCTTGGAGAAGCCCATTATTCATTTGAGAATTTAGTTTACATACAACCATGAGTTGTGCAGCTTAATAACAGGTGATGCTTATTTATAACTTCACCAAGTCCTGCAAACCATTCTTCCTCAGCAGATGGCTGTTTTTATGGCCCCTTTTGTGGCTGACAGTGCAATGCAGCTCTGGGTTATTTCCTGTCCAATTCTTCTTCCAGTTAAAGAGAAAACCCTAGAAGAACATCACTATCGTGCAAACAAAGAAGAAAGAGCCCAAATTATCTACAAACACCCCAGCATTCTCTGAATCCTCCAAAGAACTGAGGTTGCAAGACAGACACTGAATTCCAGAGTGCCATGTCCAGAAAAACTGGACAATCATTCACTTTACAAGAGTAGGGGAGGCAGGAAGTGTGCCGTCATGAAGGCGCCTAAGAAGAAATCAGCTGACACTTTAACACGTCTAAAGGTCTGATGTGGACTAGCATACCAATTTAGAAGAATTAGCAGCTGATTAAATAATGAACAAATAAACAGTGAGGATGAGTTCACGCCCACTGCACGCTCCTCTCCACAGGTGTCCACCAGGGCCTCATAAGGGAGACAGGGAGCAGGGCAAGAGGGAGCCTCTGCTGGCTACTTAGGAAGGGGTCAGGCCTCCATTAGTAGGCACAGTTGGGATCTTTTACTCAAACAAAACAGTATCCACAAACTCCCAAGAAAGGGACTGCAAATCTTCTTACTGACAGACCTCTGGGGATCAGTGGAGCCGGCTCTGAATGTTGGGCAGGAAACTCTCTTCTGGCCCTTGGTGTCCAGAAAAAGGTCCATAGCTTCTGAGGGGATGATTGAAGTAAAGCTGACCCTGAGGAGGATGCTGGAAAAGCTCTTGGAAACAGGGCATGCACCAGGCAAAGCAAATGTGTGCTGCACCGAGGCAGGGCAGGGACTCTGTTACCGGAGGACGCGCCAGGCACTGTTGATGACACGGTGGTGTGAGGAGGGCGGGAATGCAAAGGCAGCTCCACTCCTGAGGCCCCAGTGCACAGGCCCTGCCCAAGCCTGTCAATATGCCAGGAGAACCAGGGACCCCTCCCGCCCCCACAGAGGGCCTGGCCTCAGGGTGCACGGAGCAGGCCTCCAGCACAGACGGGCAGGAGCAGGGGCACTGGGGTCCTGAAATCCACAGTGGGAGCAGAAACACAGAGATCTCTGACCCCTTAGGAGCGCTGGAGAAGGGCCAAAAATGACATTAGCAGTAAAGAAGCTCAAACCTGGTGAGACTGATCCAGTCTCAAACATTTGCAAACAGAGGAGGAGGGCCTACTTTTAGGTGTAAATAAACAATTATTAATATATTAAAGGATCTGGGAGAAGAGATAGATCATAAGGATGAACAGAAATATTAGAATAGAAATGGAAACTATAGAATAATCAACTGAAAATGCTGGACAGAACAAATAAGGTGAGGGGACACACACGCACATAAATTGCTTTGATGGGCAGAACTGGAGGAAAAAAATTAGCATGAAATAGTGCTATGTTATTCTCCAAAATGAAGCTGGGAAAAGTGAAGTGAAAACAAAATAGAGAATCCAAGAGCTGTGGGAAAATATCTGTGTCATTTGTTAGTTTGCTGTCTCTCAGGTCCAAATCTACCCTTCAGTCCCTGCTCCGTGAGGATGGAGCTGGGCCCTGAAGATGTTAGCCCCTGGCCAGCTGCCTCACTGTTAGGCCTTGGCAGCAGGGGTAGATCACAGGGCCTCTGCTCTTGGGTCCAGAGTGTTTGTCTCAGGACTCCCCAGCACCTGTGTCTCCCAGGAGCCCTGGACTTTCCCAGTGCTCAAAGTATTTAGCACATGGTGGCCTGAGGGTTCCCCCACATCCTTCAGGTTGCTTTGCAAGAGTTCCAAGGCACTAGTTCTCTCTACGAATGGCTTCTCTAGGAACCCAAGATAAAAAAAATATCAAAATGTTTTGTATGTTGGGAAAATTAAAGCAAAAAGGGGAAAACACTCTACAGTTGCAAACAAGTTCATAATCATGCAAATAAAAAAGCAATGTTTAAAATAAACGTTGACATAGCACCCGGATTGTGTATCCTAAGGATAGATGCTCATGAAAAGAAGAAAGAGTATGTACCTTTATGCAGTAAGTTTCCTGTAATAATGCTGTTGAAATTTCAAAATTATTTTATGTATCTTATAGGACAAGGTAAATAAGTAAACATATCAATGATTTTAGGGACCATGATTTCTGCTGAAGAGAAAATAGACACAGATATATGAGGGGAAACTAATGTGGAATTTGAGTTGGACAGAGTGATATCAGTGAGGTTTTTTGTTTGTTTCTTTCATGTATTTAACTATTACAATAAACAATAGCCCTTGAAGTAGTGAGCTCGAATACCCAGACCTTAGATTCTAAATTCTGTTCACTGCAAAAAGGGATCAGGGCTTCTTAGAGAAATGACTGATCCTGGTTCTGGGCAGGGCACGTCTGAACTGCTCTGAACCACCCTTGACTGTCAGCGTGCCAAAGAGTCTCAAGTATTATATTAAGAGAGTCATGGCAAAAGGATACAAAGGCCATTTTTAAGACGCTCCCATTAACAAAATTAGTGGGGCAACTTAAGCTTCAGAAATATTAAGTGTAAGTGTTTATTCATAAACAAATAAAAATCTAGGAATTCCATAATAAAAAGCAAAACGAATGAAAAGCAAACAAATGATCTTTCTTTTCATTATACTAACATGACAGCTAAAACATATAAAATGCACAATATATTACAAGTAATTGGTTTAGGCCAAAACCATCATCAAAAACCTGTACAACCTGTTGGGGAAGGGCACTTTGTGTCACAGTGTTCATTTATGGGTTATTTACTAACACACAAGAAAAGGAAGCTCTTTTCTAACGGAGAGATTATGGTGACACTGAGTGTTCTGGGTAGTCTGACACGCACGCCTTTGTGTATGGTACAACAAGAGGGGCCCAACATCACCCGGGAAGGATCCTTCCCCCCAATTTGACAGCTGCATCTAATCAAGTTTGTAGACCAAGGATCGACAAACTTTCCCTGTAAATGGTCAGAGAATAAACATTTTGGGCTTTGGGGACCATATGATCAGTCACAACTATTCAAATCTGTTGAAGCACCAAAGTAGACAGTATTTAAATGTCTGGTATCACGTGGCCTGGTTGCGATGCATTAAAAATGTATTCACAAAACAGTTTGGGGACCAGACCTGCCCCAGCACAGTAGTGTGCTGACTCTTGCCCTTGACTTAAATTCCAGTTCAAAGAAAGTACAGGAGAATGAGGGGCAAATTGAATGCCATGTGAAGAAACAATCTCAGACATTGAGAGGATGCAACATTTCTACAGATCTCTGTGCAAATAACACGAAGCCATGAAAACCAGCAAGCAGACACGTGAGGGGGGCCTGTCTCATAATCAGAGGCTGAAAAGGCACAGCAACCAAGCCCAGTGCGTGAGAATCCACTGGATTTCAGAATTGAGAAATGGAAAAGGGAAGAGGAAGAGGAGGAGAAGGAAAACAAAAACTCTAAGAGAAAAAGCACAGGATGTGATGTTGCCTACTTATGTTAAACGGTTGGAGGGAAACACACAAGGGAGAATGTACACATTTGACTAAACGGATATCACTTTTGAACTATGTTTAGCCTATAAATACAAGGTATTCATTTTCTTTCTACTTTTCTATATGTTTAAAAAGGAAATCTTGGGAAAGATACATGCAAGCCAAAAAATATATATTTATTCTGTTATCATGGTCTTCTTTGTCTTTTTTTTCCAGAAAGCCCAGCATATCCTCAAGCAAATATGATTCGGGGCTGAGCCTCCCTGGAGTTGTGTTTTTCTAAGGCTGATAGTCAAGTGCTGTGATCCCAGGTTCCTCAGCAGACAGATTTTTCTAATGAAATATATTCAGAAGCTTATACAAGCCAAAGAGATGAAAATCCATATCCTCTTAACATGTCATATTATAAGTAAAATGTGAGAATGTTTTTATTTAGGAGGGGAGAAAAAATATTCAGTATCTCAGAAGCCCGTCTGAAGTGTCAGCCAGACAAAGCCGGTGAGGAAGGAAGCATTTGCGGTTCATAATCACCAGTGATGCTGCTGGAAATCTCTGAGCCTCACCCAGAAGCACAGCTGCTCGCTGAAAGCTCTCTAATCCTCATGACCCCTTCAAGAAGGGGGCAGCACTGTGCTCCTCTAATTTTGCACAGAGAGTCAGAAGGATGGGTTTTCACTTTGTTTATTTTAAATTTTGCATGTCAATATTAATCCAGGATGGAGCTGTGGAGCTAGGCAGGCAGTATCTTTGAGTAGACAAGATAAACCTCCCAGGCAGAGTCGTGCAGAGGGAAGGAAGTTAACCGTGGGTTAGCTGTCTGCCATGTTAGCTGGGAAATGTGTTTCCTTTCTGGAGTTTCAACCCCACAGCATCTGGGATGAGTGAGGATGGCCCAGCCCCCGCCTCATGTCCACGGGTGCTCCGTCATTCTGCTTTGTCCATTCCAGGTAGGAGCCTGAGTCCCTGGGTCCCAGAAACTGGTTCCTGAGTGCATGCTGATACAGCTTCCATGGGACTCGCCCTCTCTTGTCACATTTCTGTGTCATGCAACCAGTGCTCTTAGTTACAGAATACATAGGGAGACACACTGGGCAGGTGGGAACACTGCAGTTCTCATCTTGCTCTTACAGTGTAAGCCTGGAAAGCCATTTTATCTTTCTATGTTGCAATTTTCTCATCTACAGATAAGGGGCTACTTACAGGGAATAACTAGGATAAATCCCATCTTTAAAGCTGGGTACCTTTTACCCCCACCTGCTGCTGACCGAGGCAGCAGCTCACAGAGACTTGAGTGTGAAGTCACCAACGCTCCAGACCTGGACCCCAGGCACAGCTCTGCGCCCAGTGGTGGCATGACGTCGTGACAGGTGCTCAAACTCCGGGAGCCACAGTTACTTCCCTTGTAGGGTGAGGGCCCTCATGTATTATGAGCGTTGAAGAACATATTACAGTTTGTAAAGAAGACAGAGAAACTCCTAATACTCCAATGCCACATTATTTTGGTGAATTACAAAATTTAAAATTTGAACTGAAAGGGTGGTTCATTTGTATACATCTATGTTCTCTAACTCTATATAGAGAATAAAGCCAAGGAAATAAAAGAAAATTTCATATTATCCTTTTTCATTTTCAGAGACAGGAATAGCATAGCAAGGATGAGCTATTTTTTTCTTCTTCCCTTTTTAGAAAGAAGTGAATATATTAAAAATGGAAAAATAGGAGCTGAATACTTTTGGATTAAAATATTCTAACCCTATTGTGTGCGGACATTATCTTTTATGTACTAATTTCTGTGCTACATATTTAATAGGGCAGCTCATATACATAATATAGTATAATCTAGTGTAATTTCTAAAGAATAGTGCTGTCACCTCTCTTGTGTATACACATATATGTACATCTATATTTATATTCATTTAAGATGTCAATACATGCTTATTGCATACATATATTCTAATTTTCTGATATATGCTCGATCATTACCATTATCTCACTCAAATGTATATATCACACACATTGTCACAGATACCTAATTTACAGTTTATAGATTTACTCTATGTATGCATTCTAATATTCATGAATATATATGCATGCATGAAATTTGCAAAGTGAAAATCAGAATGCACATATGAAAATTTCAACAACTTTTGTGGGTTGGATAACCTGGGGTTGACTAGAGATTCAAACTCAGTTAATTCTGACTTGGAGTCTTCACTGTAGCTCAACACACTCCAGTTAGGAATGTGATTCTGATGGTAAAGACAAAATAACAACAGACTCCTCAGAAATACAAAAAATCCTTAATGAATATTATAAGAAATTCTATTCTCAGAAATATTAAAATATGAAGGAAATAGACCAATACTTGGAA
>CAUYRH010024641.1:0-32391 GCA_963574655.1 Perodicticus potto | reverse complement strand
CTTGCAAAAGCTTTCCCAGGAATGCACTTGTGGCTGGAATCACTCCTTAAGTGGCTCTCCACTTATCCAGTATGCCAAAACCTGTCTCACCCTATGCCCCTGAGGGCTAAGGCTGCAAGGCGTCTCAGTCCCTGCCTTTAGGCTGCTCTGTCACTAGATTACTTGCTCCCACCTGATGCTTGTCCTGCGATCCTGAGGGTGGAGCTTGCCAGGGGCAGTTCTCCTATGATGGCTCCGCACGGCCCACAACCAAACACTGGTAGCTCCGTTTGACTTGGTAGCTCAGTCTGGAGCCCCAGACAACACTCAAAGACCTCCACCTGAGGGTGGAGCTTGCCAGTTGCAGTTCTCCTATGATGGCTCCGCACGGCCCACAACCAAACACTGGTAGCTCCGTTTGGCTTGGTAGCTCAGTCTGGAGCCCCAGACAACACTCAAAGACCTCCACACTCTTGCCCCAGTTCTCCCAAGGCAGTTCCACTGAGTGCCAAGTCCAAAAGAAACCCAAACAGCTCACAGGTAAGGAAGGCCTTTCCAGTTTGTAATCTCACTGCTGCTGCAGCCACAGCTGCTGGCAGGATTAGACCGAACGCACGCAACCACTTACCAGATCTCCACTACTTTTGCCTTCCTCAGGGGGTCCAGAAGTCTCACGCTGTCTCTCTGTGTCCCCAAAGGGATGTTTCTGGGCAGATCTCACCAGGCAGAGATGCCTGAAGTCTTTCCCCAGTCTCACCGTGCCCAGTTGCAAGGAAGCTGTTACTCGGCTGCCATCTTAAAGCCACTCCTCTATCAGACATCTTTTAAATGGACAAGTACGTTATTAACACAGGATATTCCATATCCATGATTGTAATTTCACCTGAATTCTGTACAAGTTGTAGTTTATTAACCCTTCTAGGGGTATTCTTATTGTTTTGGCTAGTTTTCTCCTTTCTTGTTCCCATCAGACTTCATAAAACTAGAGGCACAGTAAACAGTCTTCAGATCTCTCCACCATGGTTTTAGTCTGATAATTTGTTGTTAGATAGAGGAAAGACAAATCCCCCAAATTCAGATCTCCCAAATTCAATTCCTCCTCAAATTTTCATTTGTGAGGAGTACATAAATTTTATATTAAACCTCTCTCTTATCCCCACAATCTCACTGATTAATAACATTGAACAATCATAATATTGGAGACCCTTTTTCTCCTTAATAATGGATACAAGAAAAATAAATTATTCAATAATTAATCACATTACTTTTGATTAGAGATATGACTGTAGTTCTCCCTAGAATTATTCTATAACCATTTAGCATTATTTTTGCATAACTACAAGTTCAGCTTACTATTAATTTATTAATTGGCTATTGTAGTGGCTTTAAGATAGATTAGAACTATAGCCCAGGATGAAGGAGAGAAATGGAGTGGGCTGGGGGGGATGTTTGACAGAGGGAGGGTAAATAGTGGGAGCACAACTATGGAGCATATTGCAAGGGTAAAAGTGAAATCTATCAATAGGACATAAATGTCTTAACACAATAATTAAGTAAATGAGGTGAATGCTATGTTGATTAGTTTGATGAAAGCACTCCAAATTGTATAAAATATCAACACATTGTACCCCACAAATGTATAAATGTATTTATGATCTATGCATATATGACTTAATAAAAGGAAAAAAATAAAATAAAATAACAAGGATGGTGGCTTCATCCTTTTCTTCTAAGAAGCTATATGAAAGTGTCTGGAGCATAAAAGAATTAAAAAGGAATTCTAGAGAAACTAGGGAGATAGGTGATTTATTCATTAATTATGCAAAATGTTAGTAAATGTTTATGACACACCTTACGTGCTCCAAGTACTGTCATAGTGTTAAGATGCAGAACAGTAATCAAACAAAATATACCAACTATGTAAAGAGGCTGCTAAATTTAGTGCCTGCCATATGGGGAAGTGGAAGGTCTCCAAGAAACTCTGACCATGGCTGCATATTTCAGTAGAAACTAGCCTATTTACCAAATTAAGCAGTCTAAACCTGGACAGAAGGGAGAATCTGACAATGCATTATTTGGATGCTGCTTGGCCTGAAAACTTAAAAACAGGGAAGATTGGGATATATGCAGGATCACGCACAGATGGTCTTATCTGCAGAAAGCAGTCTGACGGACAAGCAGCGTGGAGGGGAGGAACACCGCAAGCTGATCTACCTGTGATGCCAATCTCAGTGAATCAACAACTGGATAATTTACACGCACAACCCTGAACTGTATCGGGATTTATTGATAGCTGGGAACATGATGCTGGGGACATTTTGCTTATGTTCCTATTACATAAACTACCTGCACATTGTTGACTTTGGAAGGTCTCATCTGTTTCAAAAATGAGTCATAGCCATTAAGGGACCCTTATAGAATCTTTTATGAATAGATGCTACAGTGGTCCAAGCTATATCCTGTTTCCTTAACCATTAATGATGATGCTTCTAGAAGTAACATTAACGTCAAATATTGAGTAACAATATCTCTACCAAGAGATATCAACAGTGGTGTCTTCATGCAATAGTTCTGCATATGATATTTGAAGCTATTTCTAGCAGGGAAGCCCAATTGTGACTAATTTCATCCTCCCAGAGTTCTGTGAGCCATCACACATTCTTGAATATATCTGTTTCTCTCTCTCTATTTCCAAGTGAAACTTTATTTTATAAATTATTTCTGAAAAATTGGTGCTTTCTATTAAATTTAATTATTTAAACTTGTAGTAAATAGCTTACCAATATCCATCAAATTAGCTACATACATATAAAAATCAAAATTTAATTAGGTAATCTAATGTCTTAGATCCAAATAGCATGGATCAGTCCTGAAGAGTTTATAAGTGATATTCATCATTTAAAACAGAATTAAACTATCAAAAAGTGGTGTGAATTATTACAAATTACTTTGTAGAGATACTTAAGAAAATAATTGTATAGATATATTTTAATGTGATAAAATTGACATTTTCTTTTGAGTTTTATTTCAACCTACTAAGGGAAAAATATACCCTCATTGTGCATATTTTTCTATTTATTTAGCATGTAACTTTTATATTTTTAAAATTTTATGTATTTGTTATATACAATATGATATTTGAAAACTACAGTCCCCAACCTCTGGCCCACAGATGAGTACTGGTCTGTGGCCTGTTAGGAACTGGGCCACACAGCAGGAGATGAGCATGGCTAATCTAACTATTTAATAAGTGCATTTTTATTTGGTTGAGCAGTTAATATCCACTCTCTACAATTTTTCAAGAATACATTTTAACCACAGTCTCCAAGTTATATATCAGATCTCTTGAACTTACTCTTCCTATCTAACTATAAATATGAATTCTTAAACTATATCTCTCCAACTACCTTTCCTTCTAATCACCTCCAGCCTCCCTTTGGTAACCACCAACCTATTCTCTGTGTCTATGAAATCAACATTTTTTAGATTCCAGATATGAGTGAATTATGCAGTATCTGTCTTTGTGTGACTGGTTTATTTCACTAATTGTAATGTCCTCCAGTTTCAGTAATGTCTCCAATGACAGAATTTTCTTCTTTTTATGGCTGAATAATATTTCTTTATGTGTATTTACCATATTTTCTTTATCCATTAATCTTCTGATGGACACTTAGAGTGATTCCCATATCTTGGCCATTGTGAATAGTGCTACAATAAACACTGGAAGTGCAGATATCTTTAACACCTTATTGATTTTGTTTTCTTTGGATATATACACAGTAGTGTGGTTGCTGGATCATATGGTAGTTGCATTTTAACTTTCTGGGGAAGATTGATACTGTTTTCCATAATGGTCATACTAGCTTACATTCCCACGAACAGTGGGCAAAGATTACCTTTTTTTCATGCCCTCTTCAATTCTTTCAAACTTCTGTCATTTCGATAGATTGGTTTCACATCTTTGCAATTGTGAATTGTGCTATAATAAACATTCAAGTGCACATATCTTTTTGATAAAATGACTTTTGTTTTTCCTTTGAGTAAATGCCCAATAGTTAGATTGCTGGATCAAATGCTAGGTATACTTTTATTTCTTTGAGGTATCTCCGTACTATTTTTCAAAGAAGTTAAACTAGTTTGAAGTCCCACCGGCAGTATTTAAGTGTTTCCTTCACTTCATATTTACACCAGCATCTGTTGTTTTGGAACTTTCTGATAAACACCATTCTCACTGGAGTTAGGTGATATCTCATTGTGGTTTTGATTTGCATTTCCCTAATAATTAGGGATGATGAGTCTATTACCATATGTTTGCTGGACATTAGTCTATTTGTTTTGAAAAGCCTCTGTTCATGGCTTTGCCCACATCTTTATGGGGTTGTTTGATTTTTTTTCTTGCTGATTTGTTTGATTTCTTTTTAGATTTTGCTTATTAACCATTTATTGGATGTATAGCATGAAAATATTTTCTTCCATTCTGCAGATTGTCTATTGGTTCTATTGATTATGTCCTTGGCTGTACAGAGTTTTTAATTTAATCAAGTCCCATTTGATAATTTTCATTTTTGTTGTGATTGCCTTTAGGGTCTTCTTCATAAATTCTTTGCCTAGGCTTATATCTGTAGGAATTTTCCCAAAATTTTCTTTTAGAATTCTTATAGTTTCCTGTATAGGTTTAATTTTTGTGAATAGTGAGAGTTGTGGGTCCTGTTTTGGTCTTCTGTAGGTGGGTATCCAATTTTCTCAGATCCATTTACTAAATAGGGGATCTTTTCTCCAGTGTATATTTTTGTCTGCTTTGTCAAAGATCAGATGGCAATATGAGAATTTTATACCTGTATTCTCTGTTCTGACGCATAGAGCTATGTCTCTGTGTTTGTTCCAGAGCCATCCTATTTTGGTTACTATAGCCTTACAATGTACTTTGCAGTTGGTAAAGTGAGACCTCCTCATTTGTTCTCATTGTTTATAATTACTTTGGCTATTTAGGGTCTTTTATGATTTCCTATGAACCATAGAACTATTTTTCCTAGATTTTTAAAAAAAGACATTGGTGTCTTAATGGGGATTGCATTGAATCTGTAGATCATTTTGGGTAGTACAGACATTTTGCCAATGTTCATTCTACTGATCCATAATCATGATATGTTTTTCCATCTGTAATATCTTCTGCAGTTTTCTTCCTCAGTGTTCATAGTTCTCCCTGTAGAGGTCTTTCACATCTTTAGTTCAATATATTCCTAGCTACTTTGTTGTTGTTGTTGTTGTTGCTGTTGTGAAAGATCTTTAGTTCTCAGCTTGACTGTTGTTGGTATAAGTGAATGCTACTGATTTGTGTACATGGATTTTGTGTCCTAAGACTTTGCTGAACTTATTTATCAATTCCAAGAGTCTCTTGGCAGAATCTCTGTGATTTTCTAGGTATAAGGTCATATCATCAGTGAAATTTGATAGTTTGATCTCTTCTTTCCCCATTTAGATACTTTGACTTCCTTCTCTTGTCTTATTTCACTGGCTAGAACTTCCAGCACTATGTTGAATAGAAGTAGTTTTAGTGGGCAACCTTGTCTGGGTTCCAGTTGTAAATGAAATACTTGTAATTTTTCTCCATTTATCTTTTATGGCTTTTATAATCTAAGGTAAGTCTATGTCTATTTTGTTAAGTGTTCTTATGATAAAAGAGTGCTTCATGGGTTATTTGTTTTATTGTTCTTGAGTTGTCTGAGTTCCTTATATATTTTGGATATTAGCCATTCTGCAAATGCATAGTCTGCAAAAAAAATTCTCCTGTTCTGTAGGCTGTCTCTTCATTTTGCTGATTTTTCCTTTGCTGAACAGAGAGTTTTGGCTTCATATAATCTCATTTGTCTATTTTTGCTTTTGTTGCCTGTGTTTTTAAAATTTATATCCAGAAAATCATTACCATAGACCTATGGAAATTTTTGCCCTATTTTTTTCTATAATTTCAGGTGTTACATTTAAGTTTTTATTCCATTTTAAATTGATTTTTACATATGGTGAGAGATAAGGGTCTCATTTCATTCTTACGCATATGAATATCTAGCTTTCTCAACTCCATTTATTGAAGAGACTGCCCTTTCTTCATTGTGTATTCTTGGGACTTTTGTCAAAATTCAGTTGACTAAATGCATGGATTTATTTTAGGCTCTCTGTTACATTGATCTATTTATGTGTTTTAATGCCAGTACCGTGCTATTTTGGTTACTATATCTTTGTAGTATATTTTATGAAGTCAATAGTCTGATTCCTCCTGCATTGTTCTTTTTGCTCAGTATTGCTTTGGCAATTTGCAATCTTTTTTGGTTCCATATGATTTTAAGACTATTTCTATTTCTGTGAAGAATATCATTGGTATTTTGATAGGGATTGCATTGAATCCTTCATTCTGTTAATGTGATGAATAAAATTTATTGATTTGCATAAGTATTGGTTGGGATGTGGGGGTAAATATGGTGAATTTAAGTACTATCTATGCTTGTATCTGCATAGTAAGTAAACAAGTAGAGGAAAACACATGCTTACACACACACAATTACTTAGTCACATTTGAAATTCATGACCTATATTGGGTCATTATTCAGGAACAATTCTAATTTATAGTGAATAAATCATAATTTATGTAAGTAATTCCATATTGTGAGATCTATACAGGTAGGCCAATTATTCACTGATAGAAAAATTGCTATATTATACATCATCCACCATGGAGGAAAATAGTAATAACAGAGACCATACAATTAGTTATAGTAATACTAATATCCAGAGACCATACAATTTTTTAAAAAGCATATCATTTCAAGAATCAAATTAAAAATTAATAACATACTAAAATGCAAGACCAGGTGAACTAAGCCAAAAGAAAAATGGATAACTGAAACAGACTCATAAGTGAATCATACATTAGAGTTATGAAAGATCTTAAAATAACAACAATTGATATAATTGAAGACAATAGAGGAAAGAATAGGAATCTTCAAAAGATACCTAAAATTTCCCAAAAAGAAAAACAAACCCAGCCACGAAAATTCTACACCAAACATATAATGTCTAAGATTAAGATTTCATTAGAGTAGTTTATTAACAGATTAGAAACACAAAATAAAATAGAACATAAGATAATTAGTAAATCAGATGATAAAGCAGTAGAAATTACCCGGAGCAGTGTATGGGGAGAAAAACCATACAGAAAAAAAGCATAAATAGTATGTGGGATACAGTGGCATTAGCATACATTTTACCAAATGTTGAGTATATACTGGCTGAGAATTTCCCAGACATGATAAAAATATTAAGCCACAAATTCAATAACAAGTATAAACCTCACATACTATAAGTAGATAGGAAACCACATTTAGAGGCATCACAATCAAACTACTGAAAACCATAGACTGAAATCATGTAAGGTAGCCACAGACAGAAAAGGAAAATTTGAAAAAGTGAATTACATGGTAAAACAATATACGACCTTTAAGACTATCTGAACTCACAATCTACTCTCCAAATATTCTGCGTATTTTCCCCACATCCTTAAAAATCCTTTCACAAATCTTGGTGTGACATGGACATTCTAAGTAGTAGATGCTTTAAAGTTCTTTGATCTTCAATGTTTTGTGTTTTTTTTTTTTTTTAATGGTGAATGAAGCTGTTGGAAATTTTGGAGAATTCAGGTCTTATGACACTTTTAATGAACTTTGGCCTTTTTTTTCTTTTTTGTGATTAATTAAGTAGTTTATATTTAGACATTTCTTAGTTTTCCTATGAGTAGCATATGCTCAATTATACCTATACATATACATAAAAGGTTTATTTTATAGCTGTAGATGTCAATTCCTTTTTATCTCAAAGTACAAAATTGCAGTGACTCTCAGAGTTTGCATTACTTATATATTGTAGTTTTTAAACACACACACACAAGCCACTCTCACCCATAGAATGGCGCATACAATTGCAGTTCATTTTCTAGTTAGTTTTGATTTTCTTGTAGCTCTTGGTTTCATAACATGCTTTCAGGTATCCTTGAAAGAAGTGCTTTCATGTTGGTGCATTCAGATGCCCTCCTTTGGCTTCCATGGGCTGCAGTTCGGGTATCTTGTATCATCTGGTCTCTTTATATGGCCATTCTCATGGAAGCTAAGACACAAAGATTGTACCCCTAGCAATTGAGGTCTGGCCTCATTCCAAGTCTTAATTGATGGAGACTTTGTCCTGTGTTTAATATTCAGCAAAGAGCAAAGCATTTTTTGTGAAAAGTTCCTGGGAATAAAACAGGCCACTTTCTCTTACAAAATAATTTCCTAATATGAAAACTAGGCTTATTTTGAAAATATAAAATTCTATTAAATATGTACAATAAAGTGAAAAAGGAGGATGCAAAATGTGATGTGCAAACATTAGAATTGTAAACAAAATAATTAATAAAAACATATGAAGAAAGGCTGGAAAGAACTCCACCAAAATTATAATCATGGAAGTTCGAGTGCTGGGATAATAGGCAATTATTTTTCTTTTCACCATTGTACATGTTTTCTAGATTGTAGTTATATTGCCTTTATAATTAAACAATAAATTTCCTTTAAAAACAATGTTCAAATAACTTCCTGATAATGATTTTGACAACCTGTTTTTATGACTTCCTCTCCTTAGCAATAGACTTGAAAGTGTAATATAGGAACGCCATAATTAAGATCATAACATGTTAATAACCAAACTGGATTTTCTGACATTATGGTTTGCTTATTTTGTAATACACTTCTTTATAGCACCTGTACAATTTAAATCTTTTAATTACATTTTGCATGAATGTCAGGCACAGCAATTGCACGCAAGTTTCTGTGTAGACTTTTTTCTTAAGCTTGACTTATTATAGCAATCCAAGTGTGGTGAGAACACTACATCTAACTAAGCAG
This sequence comes from Perodicticus potto, assembly GCA_963574655.1. Taxonomy (NCBI): domain Eukaryota; kingdom Metazoa; phylum Chordata; class Mammalia; order Primates; family Lorisidae; genus Perodicticus; species Perodicticus potto. The sequence continues at coordinate 23,485 of CAUYRH010024641.1, read as the reverse complement.
GAAGGCAAAGCAGTAATTGTGATTTTATCCTAAGTCACCAGGAATGGAATGTTAGAACCAACTTTTTAATCTTACAGATGCCTTAATTGCCCAAAGTAAGACTAATTTATCAAAAATATGTTATCTCCTATATACCCTCTGCCAATCTTCAAGGCTACAAGTAGAAAAAAATATGAAAATTAAAAACAAATAATAATATGAAAGATATTTTTCTTGAAGTAGTTTTATTTGACTTCAAAATAGGTTTAGAAATAGAATCAAGATTTTATATGCATTTAATCTATATTCATGCTAATAGTTCTCCTTGATATTAATGCTATATATTTGATTGACTATAGAGAATATCCACAACAATTTAACTTATTATAATTTTCATCTTTACTTGCATTATTGGAGAAATTCAGTTATCCTTACTTTTTTTTTATAGAACTAAATTGCACAATGACGTTTCTTTCCTAAAAAGACTATGATCAGGAACTGTAGAAATGGCTCCTGCTCCTGTTGAGAATGTCACTCTAGAGAAAGCTCGTGGTTGACCTCTTTCTTTGTCTTTCTGTGGTAAGCATTGAAGCACATTTGTTGGGCTTCTAATGGACCCCAACCTGGGACAGTGGCCAGCAAAGGAGAAGGCACTGAGGAAAGGATGAAACTTACACCAAACTTAGTGCATAAAATCGGAAGCCTGTGAGGGTATACACTGTTACAGGTGCCTAGGAGGGCAGCATGAGAACAATGCAGCCCCTGTCCTGTTTCCCAGAATCTTTTTATTGTGTACATAGCAGAGTATACGTGTAAGGATGCAGACCAGTCATTAGTCAGCACTCAAAGTTAAGAATGAGAGAGGGTCGATGGGCACTTGGGCTTCTTCCATGACTTAGCAATCGTTGTAAGTATTTCAAATTGCATATAAAAGAATGGGGATGACAAATATAATTTAAGGGAATTTTGAATTAAACTTTGAAAGCAAAGTTGATCAACTACTGTGCCCCATAAATACATAATGTCCACAGCTATGATTTAACAAAAAAAAAAAAAAAAAAAAGAATGAGAGAGGGGAGATTACAGCCCCCAGGAAGGTTGGGTAAAGGGTAAACAGGAACACAGGGTAATGCAATATCTGAACAATGCAAACAGGAAAGAGAGAGGAGGGAGAGCAAGTCTCATCTCCTCAGACAGACATCTCAGCTTCTCTAGCCTAAACTACTAATTGATGGCCTCAGCTGCCCACACTGCTGATTTCCCCATGCAGGGATAGTCACGTAGACATTCCCCTGACTGGGCAATTTACCCTGAGTTGGAAGGTCTGTAAGGAATTCAGCCTGTCTGCTTCCCACACACATTTGTTTGCCGTCTTGGTAAATGTATGCCAATTTTCAAGGTTACTCGGAGTCCATAAAATGTATTTCAAATAAAGCCTTTCCTTGCCTGAGGTGAGTATGGCAAGGGGCGCCTTATTATATTTGTTCACTAAACAAGGTTGAGTAGGTGACATCAAGATCAAAACAATTTCATATGACTCCAACCTCACCACATGCCATGAAAAAGTTAACATGAATTAACTTTTGCTGCTTTGAGTTTTTTCATTTACCTGCATTTTTGTTAGAATCATAGATAAGTAGAAATAGAAGAAAATTCTACCCTAGTGATTTTAAACTAACTTTTCATAATTCAATCTTGTGTGGAAGCCTGATTCATAAACAGAGCTTCTCCATTGACTAAGAAGCCACCGAGTAGCCCACATGATTCAATTGTCCTATTTCTTCTTTATCCATGGGACTCATGGAGAAGCTCAACAAAATATAAGAGGTCCTTAGAACAGATTGAAAATCAAGTATCTAGTTTCAATCTGTTGGTTTATTGCAAACAGTTTACAGAAAAAAACTTAAAATGAAAGCAACAGAATACAAATTTTGTACATATTAGGTCTAAAAATATAAATTACCATGGTAATCAGAAAACCCAGCAGTCAGAATTTCTAGCGCTTTCCGTGCCTGATAATTTCTTCAACTCTAATCTGTATTATAGATCCTCTGCATTGAAGATCCAGAATATCTTCAACCCAATCCAGAGCTGGCCAGAGCTCTTGTTCTTGGGGAATTCTGGGGTGATGTCATGATGGGGCATTTGTGGTTTCAGTGGAAACCAGAAGCCCACCAGATCTGTGCAGCAGTGGTGCTACCACTGAATATTTGTAGTTCCCTCAAGACCATATTGAGATATCTTCCAAATGTTTTGTAAAGTCCTTGGCCAACCCATCAGCTTTTGGGTATTATTTTCACACCATTATTCTTCTCTTATACTTTCCTTTGAACATTTTCAGACAAACTTTTTAAAATTAAAAAAAGCATTCTTTTAAGTAACAGATATAATTTTTATAAGAAATAATATGAAGCACATTCTGCACTATGATTGCACCAATGTACACAATTATGATTGAATAAAATTATTAAAAAAAAAAAAAGAAAGAATGCTCCAGATTTGTAGGTCTGACACTTTCCCTAACAAACATGACTATATCATGTTTATATTTGCCATATCATGTTTATAATTACCATGACTTGAAAGCTGCAGTGTGCTGTGGTATATACTCTTGCTTTATGTTATTTCATATTATTTTAAATTTTTTATTTAATCAGAGCACTAATTTCTTATATCAGAAGACAACTTTTCCTCTGTACACTTTAGTTATCACTCAAGAATTATTATTAAATATAGCAGTTTTTAATAGAAAAACAAAATAAGTTACCACAATATGGAAAAGGTTTGGTTATTATATCAACCCTGGGAGATATGTAGAGAATACAATGAGATGTTGGGAGGGTCTCAGAATTTCATCTAAAGTTTGAAGGCAGGGATTATGAAGGAGAAGTACGGTTATTTATCTAAAGAGACACAAAAGATTCATCCCAGTGGCCAAACTGGTTTACCTTTCACACCTTCCCCCCCAAACTGTCAATGTAAGAGAAGATTAGAGAGGTGTAGGAGATCAAAGTTGCTCAAGAAATTTAAGGGGATGACAAATTTAATTTAAGGAAATTTTGCATTAAACTGAAAGCAAAGTTGATCAACAAATTATTTATGAGGCAATCACATTCCCTTTCTCTCTAGTCCAGTAAAGGTGTACCCCAGTAATCACCTAGAGATTAGAATGTGGATTAAAAGGGGAGAACAATATTTCACTAATAGTCTCCAAATTTTTGCTAGATACTTTAATTAGCTACAAAACTTCATAAATTTGTCCATGCTGCTATGGAGCAGATACTTCGAGTGTAGTGTGTGGAGGAGACAATGGTACTTGTCAATTGCCTAAAATATTCTGAATGCAGGAGGTTTCCTTGATCAGACCACAACTGCAGGGCAAACAAAGAGAGAAATGCATTAGTCTCACTCTTGGAGCATGTTGGGGCTGGCTGGTGTGCTTTGCACATGCACCACCTGGATACCTAGAAAGGTAGCCAGACTTGAATATTTTTGAAAGGACTGAGGTACCTAGCAACAGAGGAAATGGACCAATTTGCCTTTTTTTTTGGCCAGGAGGGGAGGGTAGATTTTAAAAATTCACCAGAAGACTCCTTGCCTATGTCATGAAATGGTGCAGCACAGGAGCCCCAATAATGGGCGTGGAGTCCTGCTGCAGTATAGGTATACTTTGCATCTCTCCTTCATTCCTGACCACAGGATAGTTAGAAGCAGAGTGAGGAAAAGATAAAAGATTAAGAAAAGATCAAGGCGAGGAACAGTGGGTGTAATCCCAGCCACATCTCTAGGAAACCAAGGCAGATGGATTGCTTGAGTTTGAGACCAGCCCTTGCAAGAGTGAGACCCTCACCTGTACTAAAAGTAGAAAAGTAACCAAGCTTGGTAGCCCATGCCTATAGTCCCAGCTACTTGGGAAGCAGAGGCAGGAGGATCATTGGATCCCAAGAGTTTGAGGTTGCTCTAAGCTACAATGCCAGGGCACTATACAGGGCCACAGAGTGAGAATCTGTCTAAAAAAAAAAAAAAAAAAAAAAAAAAAGAAAGAAAGAAAGAAAGAAATACCAGACGTATCAAGAACAGAGAAGAACAGTTTTCCTGCTTCTGGTCTCTGTGAGCTCAGAGGAGGCTCAAAAGAACAAAGAAGAGAAAGTCATATTTGAAGTCAGTAAGAAGAAGAAATGGTTACTTTGTTTACCTTGTTGAAGACAGACTGTTTAGTGTACTGACTATACTTTTTAAAACTTGGCTTACAGTAGAGAAAACTGAATCTTGGAAAGATAAGTGGCTCAAAGACATAGAGGTGGGAAGTGACAGAGCCAGGATTCCTGTGGCTCCAAAAAGGAATTCCTTGAGAAAGTGCTACCTTTCTTCTTTAGAAAGTCTGAGAAGAGATCAAGCATCATACACACATTCTGTGCTACCTTTGTCTTTTGCATTTGCAACTCTTATCCTAAAAAGATCAGAATGAAAAAATTGTGAATGAGGGATACTGGAACTTTCCAGTGACCGTGAATAAGTGGCTTCACCTTCTAAGCCTCCTTGTTGCTCAATCTATAAAATGAGATTGGATCAATTTAGGTCTAAACTCCCTTTTAGATTTGATGAAGACAAAATCGTAGCTCAGGAAGAGAGAGGGGGACAATGGAAGGGAGCGAGGAGAGGAAAACACAGGTGGGGAGGGGGGAGGAGAAGAGGAGACGGGAGACCAGAGGGAATCATGCAGGTGTGTGTGTGGGGTAAGAGCCGGTAATAGTTGTATTTGTTGGACAAATGACTCAAGATTTGAATTAGAACTTCAAAAAGTAGCTTTATTTCCATACTCTCCCCTCTCTTGTCACATGTTTTACAGGGATTGCTAAGCTGATTTCAAAATACAAAACAATAATAATTTTAAAAGCTGAAAACACATTTACTTCTCCTGAAATACATTCAGTTGTGGACAATAAAGAAAATTCTGTAGCCCCTGGAAAATCCCCTCTCACCCCAACCCCCAATCACCAGATTCCAGGAGAAATGGTGGTAAAAAGTCTAAAATAAATAATGACATGATGGGAATGAGACTGGGAAATTGTACCCTCAGATGGGTTTGTTGCTGCAGCTTTCAATCCTGTCACGATCAGTGTCATGAAGATGAATACAGTTGGTGCCATCTTCTGTTTTCATTACCATCAGAGGGGCTGGGATCGGAAAGGATTCATTTTGTGGCACTGTCATTTCTCATTGCTATCTTTGTCATGCAAGTGAATTATAACATTCCTCAGATGCCAGCCATGGCTTTGCTCTCATTACAGACTTCCATTCCTGGGATGAAGATGGTAATAAGAATGGAATGTCGTGTAAAAACAGCTCGCTTTCATGACAGTTGGAAATTGGTGATGAAAATGGAAAATGGCAGAAAAAATTAATCCTTTTTTTGTGGCAAAAATTGCCCTGCAAACAGCATTGGGCACCAAAGGTATCCTTCACGGCAGAAATGACAAAGCAATGAAAAGGCTGACAATGAGAAGCTTGTGGAGCCAATGAAGGGATTCCAAAGCATCCATCTTGCTGGGTGCTTTGGAAATATATCCCTTAATCCTGAATAATGTAACATCCATTTGGCTGCAAAAGTAATGTGATAGGCAATTAGGAGCGACTCTGTTCTCCCTTCAGTGATGTGAATGTCTCTATTACATACTGGCATAGAGGAGCTACCAAATTTATGGAAGCCCTTAGATTCTCTGTGCAGAGCACCTTTTATACACACATACACAGCACATATAGGTCTGTGCAGAGGTGTGATCATATATATGTAATTCTGGAGCAATAGCAGTATTCAAAGAAAGGACTTCCATATTCTATTTTATACATACACAATTCAATACAATACATTCAATACATTCTTGCATGGATCGATTTTTAAAAAAAGAGCATTTATCACTCTTAAAATTACAGAAATAATAACCTTCTTTCCTATTAAAATAAGTGGCTTTGTGTACCATGAATTACCTTTATAATTAAAGTCTATTTATGGTTGCCTCGAGTTACATATTCTCTGCTTAAAACTGGAAAGGGGAAAGCGCCACTTACATCCAAATTTTGAAAGTGAATGCCCCCACTCTCTTTCTTTACAGATTCTTTTTACCACCTTATTCCTACTGTGTTGTTTTTTTTCCCACCCAGAGGTCATATCTTTTCAGAATGAGGGTTAGAGCATGCTAATGGTGGAAAAGAACTTGGTGTGAAATGGTCTTTTCATTAGATTTCACTTACAGCAACCTATTTAATGTTTTATCATTTGCCAACATATATAACAGATATTCAGTATTTATCCACTTTTCAACACATGTCATTGTTGGAAGGGGAAAACAGACATTTTAATATGCACATTGCACACAGGAACATTTATAAGATGGTTATTGAATACAGAAACGTTCATTATACGCTCCTTAGTGTCTGGCATACATTTAAGGTTGCTGAATGTTGACACAGTTGCCTATGTTACATGGACGAGCCAGGGAAAGGAGGCTTGCGAGACCACTTTTATTAGCATGAAAAGAAACCAATTACCCTGTAAGAAATCACCTGAATTCACTTGGTTCCTTTTACATTGGAGTGGTTCATAGCAAGGGCACATTTTAAATCTGAAACTGTTTTACACTTACCCTAAGGGGCTGAGGTGAGGGAAATAAAATGATAATTGTTAGAAAAAGAGGGGAAAATTCTCTCTAAATAAGTGAGGTTTTTTATATAAGAAATCCTTCAGAATTTTACATGGATCTGCCAAGTCACTGATGGAGTGTTCTCAATTAAAAATCGGAAATTATGAGTTCCAACTCTCACAAGAATGGAGAAGAAGAATCCAATTTACTCAATTCTAATGTGAAGGCAGTAGATGATTTAATACAAGGTGGGGGGTAGGGGAATGAGGGATGGAGAGGAGGAAGAGGGATGGGGGCTGTGTATGGCACACTTCTTGGGGGCAGGACACAATATTGGAGGGACTTCACCTAACAAATGCAATCAGTGTAACCTAATTCTTTGTGCCCTCAATGAATAACAACAACAACAAAAAAATCTGAAATTATGAATTATCCTAAAGGCTTTTTCTAAAAGGAGTATTGTGTAACTGGTAAGGGTGAAAGTATAGAACTCTTCAAATCATATAAGGTAAGCTCATTTTACAGGAAAAGTTGTTAAGTATGTTATAAAAACCATGACACATTTATTTGTACATATCATTGACCAGAGATTGTAATTCAGTAGATTTGCAGCATGGCAAAAATGGCAAAAAAAAAAATTATATTTTTTTAAGTTTTATTTATTTATTTATTATTTCTGATAACATATACTTGATTGTTTGTCTACTTTCTTTTATTCTTTATCACTGTGACTGAGGTTTTTTAAATTTGAACATCTGAATAAAACATTTTTTAGATTCACTGATCTTATTTTTTATTGCTTTTTGTGAAATTTCATTCATGTTTTCTCTTTATCATTGTCTTCCTCTGATTGCTTTGATTACAATTTTTTCTTTCTTTTATAGTTTGTAAAGTGAAGACTTAGTGTATTGGCTGCTGACCTTTCTTTTTTTTGCCAATTTAATAGAGGTAAAATTGACAAATTTGTCTACATTTAAGACAGAACATGATTTTATATACATATACTTTGTGAAATGATTGCCACAATTAAGTTAATTAATATATCTAACTACCTCACATAGTTACAAATTGTGTGTGTGTGTGTTAAGAACACCTAAAGTCTACTCTCTTGGGAAATTTCAAGTGTACAATACTATTGACTATAGTCACCATGCTATCGTGCCGTGTTAAGTTTCTTATGTATTTTGGATGTCAACTCCTTATCACATATATGGTTTGTAATTTTTTTCTCTCATCCGATGACTTGCCTGTTCATTTTGTTGATTATTTCCTTTGCTGTGCAGAAGTCTTTTAGTTTGATGTGGTCCCAATTGTTTATTTGTGCTTTTGTTGCCTGTGTTTTGGGGGTCATAGTCAAAAAACTATTGCGAAGACCAATGTAAGATGTTTCCTTATATTTTCTTCAATAAATGTTTCAGGTCTCATGTTTAAGTCTAGAATCCATTTTGAGTTTATTTTTATGTATGGGTAAAATAAGCATCTGATTATTATTTTTCTTGCATATACATATCCAGTTTTCTTCATACCATTGTGTATTCTTGGACCCTTGTCAAATATAAATTAGCCCTCTATTTTTGGGTTCATTTATAGCCTGTCTAGTCTGTCCCATTGATCTGGAATAGGTCATGTATCTATATTATGTGACTACTATACTGTTTTTATTACGATGGCTTTAAAATACAATTGGAAATTAGGAAGTTTGATGCCTCCAGCTTTGTTCTTTACCAAGATCGCTTTGCTTATTCAGAGTCTTTTATGGTTTTATATACGGACAATTTTTGCATTGTTTTTTCCATTTTCATGAAAAATGTTATTGGTATTTTGTTAGAGATTGCCTTGAACTGCAGATTTCTTTGAGTAACAGGAACATTTTAGCAATATTAATTCTTCCAATACAATCTCATGGATATCTTTATTTATTTGATTCTTCTTTAATTTCATTCATTCGTATTTTATATTTTTCAGCAAAGAGATCTCTTACCTCCTTGGTTAAATTTATTATGAAATATTTTACTTTTTTTCAATGGTATTGTAATGAAATCTTTTCTAAATTTCATTTTTAGGTAGTTGATATAGTTGTTCAGATAGTTCACCAGCATCATTAATTTTAATTTATTATATGGGCTCTTTGGAGAAATGCTACATTACCAATATTCATGACATAAATATCAAATTTTTATGTTTAAATATGTCTAAAAGTGTTCTTTTACAAATTGAAGTTTAAAAGTCTAAATAATATTGTCACTTGATTGGCAGAATATTTTTTGTGTTTAGATGTATTGAAAACAAAGTACAACTTATAAATAATGCAGTGAAACTTAGTACAATGTGGTCTATGTAAATGCTATGTTCATATGTAGTAATTGACAACTCTCGATGGTAGTTATTTAACTTATTTCTATTTACCTTTTGTGAACTCTATCTTCTAAAAAAACTGCTTTTTATCTCAATGTTTAAAATGTGTTAATTCCCTCCCTCTCCATATAAATATTTATTAAATCCTTAAATATTTACTTTACCCTTAAATCATCTATATATTTTGTCTCTGAAAAAATAAAATTTCATCAGTAACTCTAACAAATGTTAAGCAAATTCAGAGACTATCAAAGCAGAAAAGAAGAAAAGAAAAAGGTAAGGGCAGCCTCTTTTCTTCTTTAGGATAGGTTTCATTGTTTAGATATTACTATAGAAATTATATTCACCAATTATTCAAAACCTTATGCTTTACTTCATAGCATACAATTATAAAGATAGATTATTATGGCTCTAGCAGATCGAGCAATTTCATAGATGCATTTCTAACATGCATAGTAAGTACCATTACACTATGCTCCCAACCTATGATAGGGAAGGCTTTACTGGTAATAGTAAAACCTTATAAAAGTATGTATTTTATTTTAGATTTTTGTTCAATCTCTTCCCCTACATTTTGGGAAAAAAGATCTTTCTCTAAACCTGCGGCATTTATGTATTTATTTGACTTAAAATTGCTATTCATGTCAAGAACTTTAGAGACTCTCAACAATGGAAAGCCAAAGTTAGTATGGGCTTAGTCTACAAAGATAGAATTGGGACTTTGTTTCCAGTTTCTGCCACTTGCACGCTGAGTGACTTTCAACAAACTACCTAACCTCTCTGTTCCTATTTCTTCAACTACAAGATTGGGAGTAAATGATAACTGTTATATCAATAACTAGCATATATAGACTATTTAGTGTTGAGGCCGTACATTGAATGCTTTCTGCACGTCCTTCCACTCTTGTCCATATAAGACACCTACAGAGAAGGTGCTATTAATACCTCCATTTTACAGACGAGGGTACTGAGTCACTATAGAATTAAAATAAATAAGAATTCTAACACTCTTTTTCTGGACAGTAAGCTCTCATTGTGTTAACGATGATGATTATGCCCAAGATGACAAAAGTGGTGGTCATACTAATAACAATGGCAAAGACAAAGGTCTATCTATCAGCACTGTACTGTCAGATGAATACACAGTTAGCCATCAGAAATATAGTATGAATAGTTTATGTAATAAGCATTTACTGACACTTTTTCATAGACAGATATTGAAGACTGAGATATAAGACTAAGATGTAATGTTATTTTCAAGAACTCTCTAGACCACTAGTTCTCAACCTTCCTAATGCGGTGACCCTTTAATACAGTTCCTCATGTTGTGGTGACCCCCAACCATAAAATTATACAGTTCCTCATGTTGCAGTGACACCCCAACTATAAAATTATTTTCATAGCAGCAAAAATAATTTTATGGTCGGGGGTCACCACAACATGAGGAACTGTATTAAAGGATTGTGGCATTAGAAAGGTTGAGAACCACTGCTCTAGACTAACATTAAAGGGAAACAAAGTGATTAACAGAAGAAATTTTTAAGGGAATGAATGGTGGGGGAGAAAAGGAAAAAAAAACAGGAAGGAGATATCAGAGAAAAGATAAAAGGAGAAAAGAAAGAAGGCAGGATAATCTTGCAGGAAACACACTTCGCTTCATCTGGATTGCACAGTAGGAGGTATATTCCAATCTCTAATACAGGCCGTGCATCACTGCCTGTATTCAGAAATCAGCTGCTGGGAAGACACGTGTAAACACAGCAAGCATTTTTCTTAAGGATGTACAGTGATGCATAGCACATGTCAAACTAGAATCTGGCTTTATTCAAAATGACTTACTGGATCACTGGTCCTAATTCCATGTGCCATCTGTGAAAAAAAGAAAAAAAAAACAAAACTGTAGCACATGACTATACAAGTGGCATTATGACATAATGGTAAATTATGAAATCCAGTGAGAAAGACACTAATTTTTCTTTTCATTCATGCTGTGACCAGCACTGTTTTTTTCAAATATGCATATATAAGGATTATGGGGGGAAAAGGGCAAGAACATCATAGTAGCTTCCAGCTGTTTCAGATCTCATGGAAAGAGGTTTGTTATAACTTCTATCCAGAAAAAGCAGGTGCATTCAATAGCTTTAGATACATTTTGTGCTGATCCAGTTAATATGTCAAAATACTCTGTTTCAAGCACGAAGACAAAAGCTTCACCATACCACAAAGGGACATCTAAATCCCATCAGTCTTTTGTCACCCTCTAAGGAAATAGCATTATGTAAGCATCTGATTTGCATCAGAGGAAGGCCTTGATTTCTGAGAAAGCTGTTTGCAATTCAGTAAGCCCCATGCACAATATTACTTTTCATGTGATTCCTTACGTTGCTGTTGATAATGTTCAGAAAATTGTTTTCTCCCAATGGAGAACACTGAGGCAATACTGAAAACTCAAACTTTGTTTCTTTGCAAGCTAGGGGCATATGAAGATGAAAAGAGATGAGCATTCATATTTTACGATCTCTGATGTAGATTAAGTTTCCACACAGGTCACTAGGTCGTATGGAGGCAACGGTGAATTGATGGCCTCCAGATGAAAGCCGGAACGGTTTGATGTAAGCCTTCCACATTGCATAACAAATCAGCACATTGTACTCCATAAATGCATTAATGTACACAGTTATGATTTAATTAAAAAAAAGGGGGGGGGAAGGGAAAGAGGGAGAGGAATGAAAGGAAGGAGGAGGAAAGAGAGGGACAGAGAGAAAAAGAGACCAAAGGGAAAATAAAATATCTGAACTGCTTGGGAGGCTGGATGGAAAAGCAACTTTGCCACCCTTGAGAAGGTCAAAAGTTCACATGAAAATTTATCAAATACTCATTTTCCTCTTTCATTCCTCTTAGCTTTTGGAGTTTCCTGGTTATGCCACAGGATCTCATAAAGCCTGGGATTTTCTTTCATTTCCCATTTTGAAGAGTTAGATAACAGCCACCTCCTTAATAGTCCATAAATCTTAATTCTTTGTTTCCATCTGAGCTGAGTTGTTCAGAAGTTAATGATTTAGAGCTGCTTCCTGTACTGGCATGCTTACTGTTGACAGGGAACATCTGAGAAAAGGCACTTCTTAAAGTGATGGGCGTGGCCACGTGTCCCTAACTTGGACTTTCCCGAGATACGGCTGCAGTGTTGGAACGGCTTTCACATACAGACATATCCGCAGATGTGAGAAAAATGAGCAGTGACATGACAGATACCAAGGAAAGGCAAAGAGGGAGAAATAACAACAGTGACAAGGACTTTGAGAACAGGGTCCATGAGTTTGTAGCCTTCCACAGTCTGGAAGTGTCCAAACGAGACACTTCGTGCTCCTTATTATTTAAACACATGACGTATTAATAACTGACCTGGGGCTTATATTCAAAATAGGAAGAAAACAAGATTTCTAATATCAAGTTGCTTAAAGTCAAGCAAGTGTGACAAAAGTCGGCCAACAGAAAAAATATTAAATATCCCTAACATAGTTTCACACAACTTTAATGTCCTAAATGATGTACGGTATTTTAAAAATATGAAACATTTTGTGTAAGGTAGAGTTTTGCAACTTTACATCAGCAACATTTTGAGCCAGGTCATGTTCACGTTTTGTGGTGGAGGCTGTCCGCTTGGGTACCATGCAAAGATGAACAGTATCTCTGACCTCTGTGGACTGGGTACCAGTTACACCTCACTCCCAGTTTTAACAACCTCCCAAATTTCTTCACACATGGCCAGGTGTTCCTGGCCTGGCAAAATGTCTCTGGCTGAGAAACACAATGATAGGGTGCTCAGGTTCTTTTTGAGGGGTTATGTTTTGGACTTTTTCTGCCTTATTTTACATCATTATGTGCAGTAAAAGCAGCAAATCGCCAAACTTCTCCTGTAAACCATTCTCACCTTCTTCTGAGGTAATAAAATCTGACGTGAGCACATGGCCACTGCATTACAGCCTACAAAGCCCACTTCCTCTGTGGGTAGATAAAGCCATGTGACCTTGTTCAGTAACTAAGTTAGTGAAGAGATGAGCGGTACTTCCAGGCATTGCTACTGAAACAGCAAGCATACATACATTCTTCTGTTTCACTGTTCTTTCTACTATCAGCTAGAACAAAGGCAGCGAGCACGATGATCCAGATTCAACACCTAGGGAACAGGAAACTAAGGAGATGGAATTATATTTTATGAATTACTTTGTGGAACAGAACAGCCTCATCAGCATCAACCATCTACCTTGAAGTTCTTCGATATAAAGAATGAAAACTTCTTATTTATGCTCCTGTGTTTGGAGGTCTCTCTGCTATAGAAACTTGGCCTTTACCCTGATAAATAAAGAATAAGAGAATATATATATATAATTTCAAGCACAAGTATATTTTACATACATGCTACATTAGGGTTCTCCAGAGAAACAGAACGAATAGACTATGCACAGATGCGGGGTTGGAAAATTAAGTTCTCATACTTATCATAGAAAAGGTGCTCTATACATCATTGCTAAATATCACCGTGGTCACCTTCCGAGTACTTTCCTTGGGAAACTGTGCACTGATGCTGGCATCTAATCTACCTTCAAAGCAATTTTGGAATTCTTTTTCTGGAATGGCTATCAGAACTGTCATTGTAGATTAGGCAAGACACTTTGAAAGAGCAAACTATGTAAGCAGATGCATATTTATATGAGAACATCTCTCACAAAGCTACAGGAACATAGGTACCTAGCAGTGATTGATTCTGCTAAAATGGCTTTTGGGGCTTAAATGAGAAATGAGAGTTTGTGACAGAGAGAGAGATTTATTGTGTAGAACAGGCTCATGTGATACAGATGTTGAGACATCCCATCATCAGCCATCTATAAGCTGTAGGCCCTGGAAAGCTGGAGGTAGGCATAGGCCAGTCCAAACCTGAAGGCTGAAGACCCACGATAGCCAATAATATAAGTCCCAGTGCAGTGAAAGTTTAAGTCCTAGTCCAAAAGGCTGAGAACCAGGAGCACTGATGTTCATGGGCGGGAGAAAATGAATGTCTCTGATCAGGTAGAGAGAGAGGACCTTGCCTTTTTTCCATCTTTTAATTGTATTTAAGCCTTCAACATATTAGATGACACTCTACCCACAGTAGTGAGGGTAACTTCTCTATTCAGTCTGCCAATTTAAATGCTAATTACTTCTGGAAACACCCTCATAGACACACTCAGAAAAAAAATGTATTCCTGGCTGCCTGGGCAACCTTTAGCTCAGTCGAGTTGACAAATGCAATCAACCACTACACAAACTCATACACACATAAGATCAACATCCAAAATTCTGGTTAGGCAAGATATGTTGGAAGAGCAGACTATGTAAGTAAATGCATGTTTATGAGAGAATGTCTCTTACAAAGCTACAGGAACCTAGATAATGGAGTGTTTGATTCTGCCAATATGGCTTCGGGGCCTTAAAGAAGTGTCAGAAAGATGAATGAACCAGTGAAGTACTGCTTTCTGGTTTCATACTACCAAGTCTCTGATCCAGAAAAAAAGATAGTCCTGGCTCTATAGACAGCAGCAGGCATTATCTGAGTTATGTGGATATTCTCTTCTAGTCAAATCTCTCAAAGACATGCCCACGTCACACCAGGCTGATCATCAGACTTTTGGAAGTGACAGATGCTTTAGCATAGAAGACTATGCCTGAATATTGAGCAGGGTTTTTTTTTTTTGTTTTTTTGTTTGTTTGTTTTGTTTTTGTAGAGACAGAGTCTCACTTTATCGCCCTCGGTGGAGTGCCATGATGTCACACAGCTCACAGCAACCTCCAACTCCTGGGCTTAGGTGATTCTCTTGCCTCAGCCTCCTGAGTAACTGGGACTACAGGCGCCCACCACAACGCCTGGCTATTTTTCTGTTCCGCAGTTCGGCCGAGGCCGGGTTTGAACCTGCCACCTTCGGTATATGGGGCTGGCACCCTACTGGATGAGTCACAGGCGCTTCCCCTGAATATTGAGCGTTTTGATAAAAAATAACTCCATGTTTCTTTGCCATCTGTACTAAGTCTCCGAAAGGAACTTTAACAGAATTTGATGAAACTTTTAATGATTCATATTCCTCTATAATCTTCCATTATTTAATGATTATGATTGTATATCAAATGGATGGCCCTCTCTTCTGAATTAAATCCTATTCTCTAAAACATAATGTTTCCACCTATAAAAAGAAACTAACATTTGAAATATAACTTGTATAAAGGATACATGATTCCGCAAATATATTTTCTTAAGACAAACTCAAACTGCCTCACAAAAAATCAATACAAATTGTGCCAATTTGCTTGCATTACTGAAGGAATTAGCTATGTGAAAAATGTAATGACTTGGTTGAATTTTTATCCTTTTAGAAATTTACAATCTCTAATACAGGAAAAACCAGTATTATATCTTTTAGGTGGATCACAATTATATCTCACTAAAATTAATTTCAAAATTCTGTATGCATTTATAAATCAGTGAAATTTCACATGAAATCTCACCATCCCCATATACCAGCATTTTAAAATATAACTGATGTTCTCCTAGTGAGTTGTACTTTCAATTTCTTTCAAATGAAACTTACTTAATAGTCTAAAGAACCTTGTTATTAACTTTTACTTACTATTTTCTTTTTACTGTATACTACTAAAACTCTTTTTTAAAAAGTCTATAAGAAATTTGATCTGCTCATTTGAAAAGTTTTTCTCTGCTCTTTTTTTTCCTGTTTAATACTTTTAAGAGACAATCTCTTACTCTTTTCTTCTTGCTGCAACTAAATAATGTTAATTCTTTCTTTTTAAAGGGGCTCAGTGCTTCTGTTGTGTCCACGTTTAGCCCTTGCATGAATGTTGTAATGAGTAGTGGTGCTCCAGAGAGTTTATGTGTGGAAATGTGCTGCTGAGCTTTTCTTAATAACTTCCTTATTAATAATTTCATAATCATTATTTTTTAATAATTTAAATTTAATTTATTCTTAAATATTTCATTTTTAAAATAATTTTATTTTATACTTTATTTTATTCTGCTAGAAGATTCAAAAGCCTTTTAGGAATAAAATTCTGAGGCTAACTACCCAGATTTAGCACAGATGAAAGGCACAGTCCCTGGCAAGATTTCCTTCATGGCATACACCAGTCACAAATTTGGGGGTGCCAGGCTACTTGAAATTTTGATGACTTGCTACCACTTTGGGGCTCATACTATCCCCTCAGCTTCAATGAATTGCTGGGATGACACAGAATTCACAAAAAGACTGTATGTATGAATGCGATTTTATTACAGAAAAAAAGTGACAGAACATGATACTCTCTCCGCCCATCCTTTCCCCAGAGGATAGACATCATATGGTTCAACATTCCAACTCTCCAGTCATGTGCTGGTCTTTCTGGGATGGTCAGGCTTCAACTTGCCCAAAGTCACCTCATTAGCATAAATTCAGGTATGATTCCAAGGACTCATCATAAAAAGCAAAAATCCTCCTTTCACTATGGAAATTCCGAGGATTTAAAAGCTCTTTTCCAGGAATCTGGGGCAAAGACAAATTCATTATTATTCAACAACTCTCCTTTTAAAAGCAAACTCAATTTTACCTACACACATCTCTGAAATATTTACTAAGTTTAATTTTTTAGCTACTGATGTTTTTATTTTTCTTTCCAGAACAATATAAAGGAAGTTTGAAGGGAGAAAAAAAACCAAGAACTGTATTCAAGATCAGACAATTAAGTTTGCAACCTCATCCTGGAAAAGGTGCTACATACCTCATTATTGAATATAACCACAGTCACCTGTGAAGTACCCCCATTGGCTATCTGGTGACTGGAGTGATATTCAGCAACAAGGTATGTAGCGCTTTTTCTAGGATGAGTTCGTGAACTTAATTGTCAGACCTCATATGTTTAGGAGCAGCCTTGGGCAAAATTGTGAAATAGTTGGACAACTGCATTTTAGAACTTGAAGGGATTTTAGAGATTATCTAATCCTCTATCTTTGTTCTGCAGAAACAAATAGGTCAGGTGAATTAAGTGATATGGTAAAGGTAGAAATGATAATTAACTCTCCTATAAGAACCAGTTTCCCAGGGGGCGCCTGTGGCTCATCGAGTAGGGCCCTGGCCCCATATACCAAGGGTGGCAGGTTCAAACCTGGCCTCGGCCAAACTGCAAAACAGAAAAATAGCCGGGCGTTGTGACGGGCGCCTGTAGTCCCAGCTACTCGGGAGGCTGAAGCAAGAGAATAGCCTAAACCCAGGAGTTGGAGGTTGCTGTGAGCTGTGTGATGCCATGGCACTCTACCAAGGGCGATAAGGTGATACTCTGTCTCTACAAAAAAAAAAAAAAGAGAGAACCAGTTTCCCAGCTCTTCCCAATATTCCACTTAGCTTGTCTTCAGAGCCTGCCCCAGCCCTTTCGGGGTCACCACTTTGTGTCCCTTCTCTGCACTGCATCCTTTTTTCCCCCATCTCTTGGGAGACTTCATGATATTTTCTCCCTTTCCCCACTGTTCTCTGCTACCTCTCCCTGTTCATTCCTTTGCAACTCTTGTGAGTCAATGAATAAATGACAAAAATTCTCTTCCCTGCAAGTTCTGATCTCTGAAACGTGGCAAGGGAATAACTACAGCAATTAACTCATTTACAGCTCTCCTAGACATCATGATACCTTAACTCAGTTTTGTGAAAATTAACCTTCTAGATTGATGTTGATGAAGGAGATTTCAGTAATGAGGCCTTGACACTTCTGTGCACAGAGGTGGTTATAATATGCCACAGAAGAAAGGATTTGAGTAAATAAAAAAGAACTGTCTTTGGCAGACTGAGTCAGTTTTCAAGTGTGATGTTTAAATTATTAATAATAGGAGAATCAGCATAACAGAGCTGGTCATCTCATGGTTAGTCTACTATTCCTCTGCCAGAGCACAGATCTTATCTGAAACACAGGTTTCTGCTGTGATTTTTGTCCATAGCTTCATTCCCTTCAGCTTTGTGTATAAGGGCTGCTACTCCTCTTTTGGCCTAATCTCTAGTTCACCAGCCACTCTCACTTTGTGCTTCCTCCACACCTTGCATGAGCTGTTCCCTCTGCCCACACTTCTCTCCTGCTAACCTAACCCTTCTGGGCCTCTTTAGTATAGAGAGGTAACTAACTGAATAACCAGCATAAAAATGTTTTTGTTTTTGTTCCCTTCGCTTCCCTTTCCTTCCCTTCCCTTCCCTTTTCTTGTTCTTTTCTCTCCCCCTCTCCTCTCTTCTTTTCTTTCTTTCTTTCCTTTTTTTTTTTTTGGTTGGGGCCGGGTTTGAACCTGCCACCCCAAGTATATGGGGCTGGCATCCTACTCCTTGAGCCACAGGTACCACCCTCTTTCTTTTTTTTTTTTAAACAGAATCTCACTTTCTGGCCCTAGTAGTATGCCATGGTGTGATAGCTTACAATAAACTCAAACTCTTGGGCTTGAGTGATCCTCTTGCCTCAGCCTCCCAAGTAGCTGGGACTACAGGCATCTGGCTCAATGCCTGGCTATTTTTAGAGACAGGGTCTTGCTCTTGCTCAAGCTGGTCTCAAACTCCTGAGCTCAGGAGATCTGCCTGCCTTGGCCTCCCCAAATGCTAGGATTACAGGTGTGAGCTACTATGCCCAGCCTAAAATGATTTTCTTTGAATAATTCTCAGACACTCAAATTTGATTAAGATGCTCCTCTTCTGATCCCCTTTAGTATGCTTTAGAAACCCCTGAGATAGGACTTTGCATGTTGTATTTTTTATAGTGCGTTATCTGGCTCTCTCAAATGGATTATGAACTCCCAATAGCTAAGGGGCGTACGTTGTTTGATTTCGTATCCCCCGAACCTGGAATAGAACGTGCACTAAATTAGTGTTTGATGAATAAATGCATCCATGCATGAAGGATATATATCATCGCCATTCTTATCTACCTTCATCTTTCTTAGAGAATTAAGGGAAAGGTCTTTAAAATGTAGACTTTAAAAGCTAATATCTACTTTAGGTTTTGGAAAAATCAGGACCTTCCATAAAATTGTGTGTGTGTGTAAATGTCTCTCTCTCTCTATTCCTCTGTGTTCACAAGATGTTTTTTTGAAAGTGAATTCCACATTATGATTTTTCTCCCCAAGGAGTGTATTATATGATCTCTGTTTTCAAATATAAAGAGTAGCATTTCAGGGCTGTGCTGAAAGGTGAATGTTAGACCTCCACATTCTTGTCAGTGATAAATATGTCAAAAGAAATGAAAGAGTAACATCTGTGGCTTCATCCACTATTATCAAAGCCACTATTATATTTTGACAAAATACCCATGGAATTCTGGTTGCTGTCTTTTATATTATAAATATCATAATTTTTTTAATGTAAAGACCAGTGTTTTCTTTATTGTCCTCATATCATAAATATGTCTCAGTATTGACTCAGTTACATACAGTGCACAGAATAGGCAAACAAAAGTCTAAGTTCCTAACACTGAAAATTCTCTAAGCACCTGTTGAGGAAGTCATGGGGCAGCAGGCCGCCCAACTTCTCCAAAATTCACCTTTGTTACTTAGTCCTTACATTAACAAGGCTAGGGCTCTTTGCTTGGAATTTTATTTAACAGATTATAAATAAGGGATGAGTTAGTTAAGTGTGTCAGATATGTAATATCTATGTAATATCTATCTCTTCCAAAAGTGACATTTCACAGAGAAGAGCTTGTATTCAGAGTGAGAGTTTTTTGTGCTATGCAATATGTATACATGTGAATGCACACAGGAATTATAATTGACTGTTTCAAAATTGATTACAAAATTTGAAATTTCATAACATAGTAAGATGTAATTATTTGTGTTAACAGCTCCAATTTTGTTTACCAAATATGAGCATCAGAAAGAGCAATGAGATTTGAGCCTGTTGTTCTTTAGATTAACTTGTACCCTGTTTTTATGGGTTGATAGCTGGTGCTGCCTTTTGGAAGCGTCAGCTTCTGTGTTTTTGTACCCATGGGGGTTCTCTGGTTTTGTGAACTTGGAAGACCTCTGGAGTCCCTGTAACGATGCTGGTGAAATTTTCTTAGGCTATTGTAAAAGCATGATGAGAAAAATGAAGCAAGACACAACATTTTCACATGAATAATACACAGAATTCTTGTGAGTTGAAAAAGTGTGCCAGTTTTCCCCAGAAAGATCAAGAATTAAGAATATTTCTATTTTCCTTGAATTAAATAAGTAGAATTCTGTCCTTTCTTGGGTACATTAAAAGTAGTTGTACTATTGAGGGCAACAAAAGGAAACTCTGTCTCCAAAAAAAAAAAAAAAATTAATTAAATTAATTAATTAAAAGTAGTTGTAATAGTACTGCTTTGGTCATTTTTAGATAATTAAGAAATCAAATTAAAATAACAATATGAATGCGCTCCCTTTTAAGGCTGAAATCTCAAATTTTAGAATCCTATATAGCCTTTTGTCATATGTACTACTATGATAACGTAAGCATTAAATATATTATGCTTAGACAGAGTATCCATGATCTTGGGAGAAGCTACTGAAACAAGGCAGTATATACTTTTAGATGCGTTTTGTCATATTTTGCTGCATGATTTAGAAGCAGTGATATAGTTTGCGAGATAAGCTCAAAGCTTACTGGGAAAGACTACAAATGTTAGTTATAGCCCCGTTTCTATTAAATCCATTTGTTTCTTGATAACTAAACTTGAATCCATTTTTCCCCTAATAATTAAATCTCTACTATTTGCCTGACCTATTGGAACAATTGAGTAATTTTCTGACATAATCCTTAAAAATAATAAAATGTAGGAAATGTTTACAGGTATGACAAGGATTTAATAGCAGTATTGGATTATTTTGGGAGACATATTTTCTTTGGGGGGAAAATGATTGTTTTTTTTCTCAGTAGTCTTCTGTTTCTCTAATTTTCCTCCTTGGGCTCTATTATGTCAATTGAGAAGGAAGGAAGAGGATGAATCTGAAGGATGATTGAACAATGTATTTTTCTGTTCATGTTGCCTAGACGACCTTTAGCACAGACATTGGCTGGTTTGCAGGACTTCCTGTAACTTAATTCAAATATCTTGCTGATACTAACAAGCTATAAATGGCAATAAGTACTGAAAGTTCTGCATTTTACTGCCTGTAGAGTGTTTGGGGAAGAAGTCTCCTTTTCCTATGAATGTTCTGATGTAAAAAGGTTATAGACCACACTGAGAGTACAGAGGTCAATGAGGTTAGAAGCATTGAGTTCTGCCAGTGACTTGCTGTGTGGTCTACAGGAAAGATGTTTAAACTTTTAGAGTGTCCACCTTCCCATGTATGGAAGAGAAATAATAGCACTTAAATATTTCTCATAGTGTTACAGTAATTAATTCTGCTGACATGCTTTGAAATAAGCATCAGAGAGATTCAATTATGTGTCTCAGCTTTTGATTTTATTCGTTAATGAAGGAAAACATGCTTTGCATGGGAGAATAAAATTCTTGAAAGTACAACAGTAAAATCCCATGCATTATCTTAAATTCATTTTCCCCATTTGCTTTCTTAAAATTTCAGCTTAATATGGGGGTACAAATGATTAAGTTACTTTTCGTGTGTTTGTTAGGTAAAGCTCAAGTTGTAGTCCAGCCCTTTACCCAGGAGGTGTGCTGTATACCCTTACATTGTGCCTATTAGGTGAAAGCATCCTCCTTCCCTTCTCTTTCCCCTCCTCCTCCTCCCAACTAGAATTTAATTCATTTTTACCCCATTTCATTAAGACCATTACAAGAAATGGAAAGGTTTCTTCTATTTTATCTGGATGGCTATGGAGATAGTCGTAGAAATGGTGACCCCATCCTTGTAGCCACCGCTCTGCCAACTAACTATCTGGCATTGCCAACACAAGATTATACACCTATTATGATGTATCATTGGGAAGTTTTTGTGTTAAAAGGTTTTCCTGATACACTTAGGAGTAACAATGTAGCCTTTAATTGCCTAAAATAGGTTTGTAGGGAAGATATTTTCAAAAGCAAATGACAGAAAACTCATGCTGGTTTTGACAATGAAGATTGTCAATAATGACATGAAGCTAATTTGAGATTCATTGGCTTATTTAATGGTAAAGTTCATAAGTGATAGTATTAGTCAACATTCACCAGACTGTACTATAAAAAGAAACCCAAACTTGTTATGGCTTACAACAAATGTTTATTTATCATGCATGTCATGTGTCTATAGAGACCACATTCTGCTCTATGGTCTTATTCATTTTGAGATCCAGGCTAAAGGAGGAGCCCTTGCCTAGGAAATCTCGCTGCTCCATACAAGGTGAAATGTATTAGTGGAAGTGATGAAACTGTATATTGGATTTTAAGGCTTCTTCTCAAAAGTCACATGTATTTTCTTCAACTCACATATCATTTACAAGGTTATAGGGAAAAAAGACTGATATCAAAATGGTAGATAAGGATATTTCTTAGAGGAATAGGCAGTAAATATCCTGGAACCATAATGCAAACTATCACACAAAGTTCAGGTGTGGTTTGATCTGGGCCTGACCCTGATCCCCTGGGAGTTGCTGCCCCACTGCATTCTCGTCTTTGACCTTAGATCATCTTTCCTCCTGGTAACAACTGACAAGCATTGTAAGTTTCATATACAGAAATCATTCACCAAAAGAAGAGAAGTTCTCTTTTCCTGACTATCAGAAAAAGTTTCAGGAATCATTGTGATTGGGTTATCACAATGGAAATCATTGCTGTGGCGGAGGAAGGCATAACAATGACTGTCCCAGAGTCAGGATTGAGATCAGTTTGAGTGACTAGACTAAGAGGATGTGACCTGAGTCTGGGATGGAGGTCTATTCCCCCACACCACCTCGTGGCAGGACAGGGGAAAAAAGCAGGGAACCAATCCCAGACGAAGAGATCTCATCCACCTTGTGATTGGTCAGCTTTTCATGTCAAGCCTCCATGATTGGCCATTGCCTTCCCTCTGCTGAAGCTCTGTGGTATAATGAAATAGGTCATTATAATAGGTTTGTCTGCAGCAAACCGAAATTTAGTTTGAAAAATATTTCTGTTGCTTGCAACTTGAAATGTTTCACTAGGGAAAAAAAATACAGAATTCACAGAAAATTGTTATCTAAAAAAGGAACTCAGCCGATCGCTGTGCTATACTCTTAGCACTCTGGGAGGCTAAGTCTGGTGGATTGCTTGAGCTCATGAGTTCCAGACCAACCTGAGCAAGAGTGAGACCTCATCTCCACTAAAGCAATAGAAGAAACTAGCTGGGCATTGTAGCAGGTCCTGTAGTCCCAGCTACACAGAGGCTGAGACAAGAAGATCACTTAAACCTAGGAATTTGAAGGTTCTGTGAGCTACAATGACGCCATGGCACTCTACCCAGGGTGACAGAGTGAAACTCTGTCTCAAAAAGAAAGAAAGAAAGAAAGAAAGAAAGAAAGAAAGAAAGAAAGAAAGAAAGAAAGAAAGAA